>ML820713.1:36626-47673 GCA_009831015.1 Picea engelmannii
TAAATCTTATGAAAAAATCTTATTCTATGAGAAATATGATATGCAAGCACTTGAGGTAAGTGTTGATAATACAAATTGTTATAGGTCAAATAGAAAATTGCCACTAATATTATTGTTGAAAATAGATAATTTTGTGAGAAATAACAAAAAATGTTATGTGTTTGCATTTATATACCTTCTAATAGGAAATATGGTGTTTGGCATTGTTCAAGTTGGTTTCCTCCTAACGGGACATACAAATGAAGGCATATACAAAACTTATGGGATGTTATTAGCTCAAATAAAGTGGAAAGACATGTTGTCTCTATTAAATATGATAAAAAATTATAGAACAAGTGAAGACCATAATTCCTTCATCCCATATATAATTGATGAAATCTTTGACTTCAATAGATTTGTGGATCAACATTTGTTGGATAGTAACTACAAGATAATTAGTATCAGAGTATGTCAATAGTTCCAATTCCATCTCGTTGATGACACATTATTCAAGAAATATAAATCCTTAGTTCATGATGAAAGGTGGCCATATCCTATTAGTCTATGTCATTCATTGCTTAATGGTTGTCTAGACTAACCTAGAAGGAAACATCAACTATTAAATCTACATCTAAAGAAACCTTTTGATATGAAAGAAACAACTAAAGGATTAGAAATATATATTTCATTTTTGAAGAAAGGGATCTACAAGGGATGGGAACAATATTTGTATCTCAAGATAACTTATTGGGAGAATATCTTAAAATATTTCGACACACCCTTTAAGAACATTGAGCACTCAAGAAATAATTTATGGATATATATATTGCAAGAAATAATAAATAATTTTCATATAAAACCCACACATGAAGTCATGGAATCCTACTTTAGGGATAATGTCCATGCTATTGAGGATCACTACGTTGGACCTCTATGTAACAACCCGATAGATGAATTCTCTCTAAGAGAATTTTTGTTGAGTGACAGATGGTCGTAGTATCATTATCATACCCGGATCATGCAATTTGGTTGGGTAGGGAAGAGGGAAATGTCTATAAAGATTCAAATTTTTTTTCTGAGACATACAAGGTAGTGGTTCATTGTTGCAAGCCCACAAAAAATTTTAGAGAAAACAAAATTTTGTACAAAAACCATTTAAAAGAACTCAATATTGGGTTGTTCAAATAGAAGGAACGAAGTCCATCTATGTGAATAACATCATATGGGAATGGTAAATTAAGGTATAATGGAAGGGAGAGACATTAAAAACAAATGAAAAGGGATTTGAAGCAATTGAGGCACAAAGAGAACATGTTGAATATAATGGAAAGAATGAGAGTGGTGTCAATGAAGGAGACTTTATTTGAATAAGCAAATTTTGTACTTGTCATTGTTTAATGACTTATATCATGTAAGAACTCATAAATTAATAGTTGTTTTAATTAATATGTGTTTCTTCAAGTAAAACTATTGAAGGTTAATTGCACTCTTATATCCTATCTTGAGATGTGGGTTTTCTAAATGAATTTCCTATTGGTGCAATGGCCTTCTCCGCTCTACGGAGGGCGATTTCTTTCACCAGGACCTTATTTCTCCCCGGCCCGAAGAACTCAAAGGTTCTTCTGATCCCCTCGCGGGAATCCTTCATACCCACAGTGACTCTTCCACTTGCGCGATCCTCCCTTCCTTGGTTATCGGAGGATCGGTCCTCGCGAGTTCGCGAGTTCAACAACTGAATACTAGACCCTCAGATCCCCGAGATTCGATGTCTCTGGTCAACATTGACCTTCCTTCGGCGTATCGGGACCTCGCGCTATCGCGACTTCGTGAATCGCGTCACTATACCTTCGGGGTTCCATCCTCCGAGATCCGAAACGCCGAGATGCCGACCACCTTGCTATCTCGCCTTCTCGCTTCCTCGCCACTCGTGAGACCAGTCTCTCGACCCTTCAACTTCCGAGACTCGATGTCCCGAGATCACCGGCCACGTCACCGACTATGACCCACACTATATGCGAAGTTTTCAGGACTTCGCTTCTCTGCGATCTCGCGATCTCCCTTTATGAAAAGTATGAGTCTTACCTCGCGAACTCTCGATGCATCCAATCCACGAGTCGAGTCACGCTCCTCGTGGTTTCGATCGACGGTTCCTATCCAATCTGAGCTTTGAACTTTCTTCCGTCTGCCCTGTAAACTTCACGTCCACTTTTCCTCCTTGTGCAAATCCCGAATAAGAAGTGTCTCACCCCAAGACCCGTCCGCCAACCTGCTCGCTTCTCCTTGCGACCTGTTTCGCAGATGTTCTCTCCACCGCTCTTCGACTACTTTGAAGGCCAATCTTTCCTGAGCTTTCACAGCTTCTGAGCTTCTTTTGGAAGCTTCCTGCACGCACTCCTTTTCGATGATCTTCAACCACGTTAAGTGTTGAGGGCTTCTGACCCTGCACACTCCAGCAGCAGTAGTCTATCAATGCCTTAGCTCAGAATCGCAACTCTGAGACCTCGTCTAGCCTGCGCACGTCTTGCACGACTCTATCTATCCAAAACCCTTATGGATGAATGAGAACAAGAGTTTAACTGCTAAGCCTCATCAACGCACTCTATGCGGATGAATTCAACTGCACTCTATGCAGGAATCTCCTGGCTCAAACAAAGAAACAATTGAAACTCATTTCCTCATTCTCTCAGATTTCGAACCTGCCATGAAATCACATACGCAGCATATAGAAGAAAGGTATAACAAGAAGCAATTATGCAACAACATAATATCAACAACACCCAGAGAATAACCACAGCCATGGAATTGAATCAAAGTCTTCCTTCTATTAATTCAATCTGTACATGGGTGTCCTCCACAAGTTCTCTGCTTGCTCACTTCTTGCTCTTGTTTCTCATATGAATGCTAATGCTAATGAATCCCCCTACAATAATACAAAGGAGGGTGCCTATATTCTGTTTGCCCTCACGAAAGTAAAACTGTCTAATCTAGACTTAACTATTTTATCTACCTACATTAAATCTAATAAATGCCTCAGCTACCTAAGGACGAGAGCTTATCTGCTCAAGGTTCGTTACAATATACAAGTGCGCTTCATCACATCAACACATTAATGTTTGGCGCATCATATCAAGGTGTTTCAAAATTGGTGCTAGTGCTGCCCATCTGTTCTTTCTTTCTCCTCGCGCGGGCTCGCTTGATGAGGTGTGGATGCTCCTGCATCATACTCCTCGGCTCAAAAGATTTCATGGGATCCTATCCATGAGCTCCTGCACAGTGTGACCATGTTTCTGTATCACTGCCTCTGTCTCCCAGCTGGCATCCTCCACTGGGTGATTCTTCCACTTCACCAGGTATTCAAAATACTGCTTTCGCCTGGTTTTCTTTCCTGTTCGTTGGTCCAGTATACGTTCCATCTGTGTCTTTTCAGCTATTGGCATCTGCTTCTGCCACTGGAATTTCGGTTCTTCAGTTACAGATCCTGCTCTTGCAGCCCTGTATGGGTATAAATCCAAAACATTGAAAATCGGAGATATCCCAATGCCCTCTGGCAATTCAAGCTCATATGCATTCTCCCCAAATTTCCTCAGGACTCTGCACGGTCCGATCTTCTTCATCTTGAGCTTGTTATATGTTCCCCGCGGGAACCTTTCCTTCCTCAAGTGCGCCAGAACCATGTCCCCAACTTCAAACTGAAGTTGTCTCTTTCACTGATCGGCTCTGTGCTTATATTCTTGATTGGATTTCTGCAGTCGCTGCCTCACCTCTGCGTGAAGTTCTTGCATTGCCTCAGTGAATTCTTCTGCGTTCGCGCTACTAGTTTCAGTCTGTCCTGACTCCCTGAGCTCAGAAACTCCTCTCGGTTGTGTCCCATACAAAATCTGAAATGGACTCTTCCCTGTACTCCGATTCACTGAATCATTGTACGCAAATTCTTCCTGTGGCAATATCTGGTCCCAACTGCTGTGATGCTCCATCACTAAGCCTCTCAATAGATCTCCTAGACTCCTATTCACCACCTCGGTTTGGCCATCCGTCTTTGGATGGTAAGCTGAACTAAATTCCAGATTAGTTCCCAGCTTTTTCCACAGTGTCCTCCAAAAGTGACCTATGAATTTCGTATCTCGATTCGAGACTATGCTCCTCGGCAATCCATGCAATCTAACAACCTCCTTGAAAAATAAGTTTGCGATGTGGGTCGCATCGCTAGTCTTATGAAACGGTATAAAATGTGCCATCTTCGAGAACCTGTCTACCACCACGAAGATGGAATCAACTCCTCTCTATGTTCTCAGCAATCCCAAAACAAAATCCATACTGATCGCCTCCCATGGCCTTTCAGGTATGGGCAATGGCTGATAAAACCCTGTGTTCTGCTTTCATCCTTTTGAATGTTGACATATCCTGCATCTGTCAACAAACCGTTTGACATCAGTGTGCATGCCTAGCCAATAATACGATTCGATAAGCTTGGCGAATGTTTTGTCATGTCCAAAATGACCTGCTAAGACTCCACTGTGTTTTTCTCTCACCAAATTCTCCCTCATGGAGCAATCTGGAATGCACAATTGATTGCCTTTGAACAACAATCCATCCTGGATCATGAAATCTATCCAAGGACTCTGATCCCTGAGAACTGGATTCTCGGCTGCCTCATATGCTTCTCCGAAGTCTGCATCACCTGCATACATATCTTTTAAATTCTCAAAACCCAAGGTTTTGACTCTGAGCTCCTGCAGCAATAAACATTTCCTGCTCAAAGCGTCAGCCACTTTGTTAGCAGTCCCTGAAATGTGCTTAATCACAAATGTGAAATTTTGCATATACTCTACCCATTTCGCATGCTTCTGGTTCAACTTCTCCTGTTGACTCACGAACTGCAATGCATGATTATCACTATATAGCACAAACTCTTTGGGTATCAAGTAATGCCTCCACTTCTTCAATGCCTGTATGATGGCATAGAACTCTTTGTCATATGTGGAGTACTTCATCTTTGCATCATCCAGCTTCTCGCTGTAATATGCAACAGGTCTGTCATCTTGACTTATGACTCCTCTAACAGCATACCCACTGGCATCACATTTCACTTGAAATGTTGTCTGAAAGTCAGGCAACACCAGAATTGGTTGCTCTGTTATCTTCTGCTTCAACAGATTGAAGCTCCTTTCATCCTCTGTTGTCCAGTGAAAAACTTTATGCCATTTTTTCACCGTGTCCATTATTGCTGCGCTAATTCCACTGAAATTCCGAATGAATTTCCTGTAGAAACTAGCCAGTCCATGGAAGCTCCTCACCTCGAAAACATTCTGGGGTGATGGCCAATTCCTGATCACCTCCACCTTCTCAGGATCCATCTTCAATTCATTCGCCGAAATTACAAAACCCAAATAGATGAGTTTTGTCTGCATGAACGAACATTTCTTCAAATTTATCAACAGCTTCTCCTGTTGTAGCCTTCTCATCACAATGGATAAATGTTTTAGATGTTCAACCCTGGTCTTACTGAACATCACTATATCATCCAGGTACACGACCACAAATTTGCCAATGAACTCCTTCAGGACTTCATTCATCAGCCTCATGAATGTGCTTGGCGCGTTTGTCAAACCAAACGGCATGACCAGCCATTCGTACAAACCTTCATTTTTTTTTAATGCTGTCTTCCATTCATCTCCCTCTCTCATCCGGATCTGGTGATATCCTCTCTTGAGATCAATCTTCGAAAAGAAATTTGCCCCACTCAGGCAATCCATCAGGTCGTCCATTCTTGGTAGTGGAAATATGTATTTGATGGTGATCTTAATAATCGCTCTGGAGTTTGTACACATTCTCCAGCCTCCATCCTTCTTCGGACTTAGCACTGTCGGAACAACACACGGACTCATAATCTCTCTGACCAGTCCTTTATCCTGCAGATCCTGTACCTGCCTTTTGACTTCCTCGTTCTCCTGAGGTGTCAATCTGTATGCAGCTTTGTTTGGTAAACTTGCTCCGGGTATGAGGTCAATATGGTGACTCACACTCCTCATCGGTGGTAACGAACGAGGTAGTTCGTCCACGATGATATCAGCGAACTCTCCCAGCAGTTCCTGAATCTCATCTGGTAAGTTGTCCACTCTTGTGCTTGTCAGGACAATTCTCGGCTTCCTGAAAACAAAGAATTGTGGATCTTCATTCTTCTCTATCTCCGTGAGAAGTTCCTTCCCACTCATGAGAAGTATTGTGCTGGTTACTTCCGGCTTCACCTCTTTATCTTTTATCGGAAGCAATTTATGGGTTCTCCCATTCTTCTCCAAGGTGTATGTGTTCATCCTCCCATCATGAACAACATTCCTATCATACTTCCATGGTCTTCCCAACAATATGTGGCATACGTCCATGGGAATAACATCACACAGAATCTCATCGTGATAATTCCCAATCTTGAATTTGACTAAGCATTGTTTAGTGACACTTACCCGGTGTCCTTTCTGTAACCACGAGACTTTATATGGACTCGGTTGCTTAGTCGTTTTTAGCTCCAAATTTTCCACCATCTCAGTTGAAACGAGATTGTTAGTGCTCCCACTGTCAACTATGACTTTGCATTTCCTGTCCTTGGCTGTACAAGCTGTCCTGAACAGTCTGCTCCTTTGTACTGCGCTCTCCACCTCTTTCTCAGGTGTCAAAAGAATCTTATGCATCCCAAGCGACCTCCCACTGTCTGCATCTTCATTCTCATCATCACGCCTCCGCGCCTCAGTGATGTGAGCTTCACTTCTGTCCACTTTCCTGTCTAGACAGTCAATGGCTTTATGTCCGTCTTTTCCACATGTAAAACATGTGACAATTCCTCCTCTGCCTCTTCCTCTACCTCGGGTACGAGGAATAGCATTGGCATCAGCATATCCGCCACCCTGCTCTGTATGCGGCCTCCTCAGCTCAGCATATTGCTGCCTTTGTTGTGAGGTTCCACCTCTTTCCAGCTTACCCTGAGGTTTTTTCCATTCCTCCTTGGGCTTCTGAGTTCTTTCTTGGGCAACTGCCTTGCCTCTCGGCTGACTCCTACCTCACCCTCGCTGTCCCTTCTTGCGGCTCAGCTTCTCTTCGGCTTTCAGAGCCATATGGTACGCATCCTCAACTGTTCGGATGGTAACCATGCTCAGCTCATCCTGAATGTCATACCTCAACCCATTCAGGTATCTGGCCACCTTCTCGTCATCACTCTCCCGATGACCTGCTCTGATGTTGAGCCTATAAAATTCCTCGGTGTACTCCTTCACCGTCATCATCTTCTGTCTCAGGTTCTGCATATGCCTGAACAGAGTGATCTGATAGTCTCTGGGGATGAATTTTGCTTTCATCTTAGCGATCATCCTATCCCAGCTCTTGATCTTCTGTTTCCCCTTGCAGCGCCTGTCCGCCTGCAACTCATCCCACCATAAGGTTGCATGTCCTTTTAGCTTAGTAACAACATGCCTTACCTTCTTGTCCTCTTCGATATCCTCATAATCGAAGTAGGTATCGAGTGCTCGGATCCAATCCAGCAACTCCTCTGCATTTAGACTCCCCTCATAAACGGGAATGTCCATCTTTGTCTTCGAGCTCATCCTAGAAATGGCCCTAATTAACCTTTCAGTTGAGGCATCCTCTGCTGAGACCTCTTCTGCATTGTGTCCAGCTTCCTCTTCCACCTCAGAATCACTGAACTCTACTGCGCCAGCTCCATGCCTTTGGGTGGTCTCCATTTCTTCGAGTCTCGCCCTGAGATCTCGTATTTGGCGTTCCATTTCCGGATTTCTTGCTAGCCTACCCCTTCTTCGGGCATCCCTGTCCTCTCGATCAGGTGACTTCCTTTCTCTTCTCGGCGGCATGGTGTACTTCTGTCTCTGCTTCAGAAAGTAAAGACCCCAGTTCTCTGATACCACTTGGTGCAATGGCCTTCTCCGCTCTACGGAGGGTGATCGCTTTCACCAGGACCTTATTTCTCCCCGGCCCGAAGAACTCAAAATTTCTTCTGATCCCCTCGCGGGAATCCTTCGTACCCACAGTGACTCTTCCACTTGCGCGATCCTCCCTTCCTTGGTTATCGGAGGATCGATCCTCGCAACTTCGCGAGTTCAACAACTGAATACTAGACCCTCGGATCCCTGAGATCCGATGTGTCTGGTCAACATTGACCTTCCTTCGGTGTATCAGGACCTTGCGCTATCACGCTATCGCGACTTCGTGACTCGCGTCACTATACCTTCGGGGTTCCAGCCTCTGAGATCCGAAACGCCGAGATGCCGACCACCTTGCTATCTTGCCTTCTCGCTTCCTCGCCACTTGCGAGACCAGTCTCTCAACCCTTCAAATTCCGAGACCCGATGTCCCGAGATCACCGGCCACGTCACTGACTATGACCCACACTATACGTGAAGTTGTCGGGACTTCGCTTCTCTGCGATCTCGCGATCTCCCTTTATGAAAAGTACGAGTCTTACCTCGTGAACTCCCGATGCGTCCAATCCACGAGTCGAGTCGCGCTCCTCATGGTTTCGATCGACGGTTCCTATCCAATCTGAGCTTTGAACTTTCTTCCATCTGCCCTGTAAACTTCACGTCCGCTTTTCCTCCTTGTGCAAATCCCGAATAAGAAGTGTCTCACCCCAAGACCCGTCTGCCAACCTGCTCGCTTCTCCTTGCGACCTGTTTCGCAGATGTTCTCTCCACCGCTCTTCGACTACTTCGAAGGCCAATCTTTCCTGAGCTTTCACAGCTTCTGAGCTTCTTTTGGAAGCTTCCTACACGCACTCCTTTCCGATGATATTCAACCACATTAAGTGTTGAGGGCTTCTGACCCTGCGCACTCCAGCAGTAGCAGTCTATCAATGCCTTAGCTCAGAATCGCAACTCTGAGACCTCGTCTAGCCTGCACACATCTTGCATGGCTCTATCTATCCAAAACCCTTCTGGATGAACGAGAACAAGAGTTTAACTACTAAGCCTCATCAATGCACTCTATGAGGATGAATTCAACTGCACTCTATGCAGGAATCTCCTGGCTCAAATAGAGAAACAATTGAAACTCATTTCCTCATTCTCTCAGATTTCGAACCTGCCATGAAATCACATACGCAACATATAGAAGAAAGGCATAACAAGAAGCAATTATGCAACAACATAATATCAACAACACCCAGAGAATAACCACAGCCATGGAATTGAATCAAAGTATTCCTTCTATTAATTCAATCTATACATGGGTGTCCTCCACAAGTTCTCTGCTTTCTCACTTCTTGCTCCTGTTTCTCATATGAATGCTAATTCTAATGAATCCCCCTACAATAATACAAAGGAGGGTGCCTATATTCCGTTTTCCCTCACGAAAGTAAAACTGTCTAATCTAGACTTAACTATTTTATCTACCTACATTAAATCTAATAAATGCCTCAGCTACCTAAGGACGAGAGCTTATCTGCTCAAGGTCCGTTACAATATACAAGTGCGCTTCATCACATCAACGCATTAATGTTTGGCGCATCATATCAAGGTGTTTCAAAATTGGTGCTAGTGCTGCCCAGTTGTTCTTTCTTTCTCCTCGTGCGGGCTCGCTTGATGAGGTGTGGATGCTCCTGCATCACCTATAATAAACACGTTATAGAGTTTGCAGTTAGGGTGACAAAGTTGGTAAAAAGGACTAAGTCATAGTTTTCATTTTCTATATGAAAACTTATTGTACATTCCCTTAAAGATTTATGAAAAAGTACAACTCTACAAATGCAGTGATTGCTATCATTTGTTTCTTTTTTTAAATATTGCAACTATTCAACCTTGATATATTCAGTAATGTATGTCAAAGTGGGTATTGAGTTATGAAGATGAAACCTAGTTTAAGAGAGAGAGTCGACCGAAACCCTAGTTTCAATCTGGCATAGCTTGTTGTAGGATAGTTGCAGACCACGACACAGCAAACCACCTGTGGAGAACGAACGTCAACTACCCTTGACTGATACGCCAGAATGAGTACAGAAGAGGGGGGGAAACCCCCTCGTACAACAACATTACGGCCAATGACCGTTCAGGCACCAGAGCAAAACACCCCTCGTTCGAGCCACCCTTGCAGCTACGCAACCAATTTCTGTCCAGTGAACAAGGTCTCAGGAAGGAGATGGAGACGGAAGCTAGCACGTCCCATCCAAAAGCACCTCGGGGATGGGAGCCTGGAAAATGCATTCCAAAGATGGACAAAATGTCAAGATACCTCATAAGCTCAATAAGAGTAGGGGAACACACCCAATTCATGAGAGAACACGCCCTCATCGGCAATTTTCTGGGCCTATGGCCATCTAAAAAGGATCTAAACAAATGGATAAAACATTGGTGGAACCCCAAAGGAGACTATGAGGTCCAACTCAGCTCCAAAGGTTTCTTCACAATCATCCTGTACAACCTAGAAGACAGAGATAGGATATTTGAGAATGGGTCGTACTTTTATAACTCAGCATGGTTATTCTTGCGATTATGGACTAAAAGATTCAGCCCAGACAAGGAGGATTTCACGATGGCTCCTGTATGGATCCACCTTTACTCCCTACTGCAAGAGTTCTGGCTGGAGGAGATTCTCATGGGCATAGGAAATACAGTGGGTCAATACGTCAAAGCATCAGAAGCCACAAAGTAGAGGAAATACACTTCATATGCCAGGATCTGTGTCTATATGAATATTTCTAAGGCCCTACCAGGAGCAGTAACTCTAGAATACCAAGATGAGGACTGACAATAAACACTAGACTATGAACACATCCCTTTTCACTGCAGAAGATGTCATGAACATGGTCACCTCTTCAGAGAATGCCCTCTAAATAAACAAGCAACCAAAGAAAGTGATACCATATAGAAAGATGGCTTCACCACGGTCACAGCCAAAAAGAAAAACCCTCCAAGGAAGCAGGCCCCAGATCCCAGTCAAAAAATCTCGACCAAAAACTCCTATGAGATTCTGAACCAGATACCAAAAGATGAGGAAATCCAAGATCCACACAAGGAATCGCAATAGGCCCAAGGGGAGACCCAAAACCCTCCCCCCCCCCCTCGCCCAAATCATG
>ML820713.1:47682-59675 GCA_009831015.1 Picea engelmannii
TAAATCAAAAGGATCTGTAGACCCTTCCTGAAGAACAACTACGCAAGGTACACAAGGTCTTTCTTAACTCCTCAGCAGGGTCTGCAGCACACCTAGGTATAGACACGGACTCAGGTTCAGGCTCGAAAAGAATACTCTGTGAGAACAAAAGAAGGGGGCGGAAAACAACGCAACAACTTATCAAGGAGGCGGGCAACCTTATGATAAACTTAGGGAAGATCCATAACCTCTCGGAGGGATACCTCCACCCAACACCACCCTCATAATGATGAAGATCATTACCTGGAACATTAGAGGACTCAATGATCGATCCAAACAAAGGATCCTCCGAGACTGCATTAAAGCAGAAAACCCAGATATCCTAATGTTACAGGAAATCAAATGTGCGGGGGAAGACGCTGAAACCATCTTTTAGCGTATTTGGAGAGGATGTGACTCCATGATAATAGACTCCATAGGATCCTCAGGGGGTCTAGATATCCTCTGGAACCCAAGCAACATCACTTTAAGCAAATCCTTCTCAACTATAGGCACAATAACGACCCACTTCAAGGTCATAGGCTCGAATCAAGAGGGGGCTATCACAAATGTTTATGGCCCCGAAAGCCAACAGGACAAAGATAAACTTATGGAGCGGCTATCACTAATCAAAACTCTAGTGACAACACACAACTGGATCTTAGGAGGCGACTTCGACATGATCCTGTCGCTGGAGGAAAAAACAGGAGGCAGCAAGAGACTCGAGCAAGACAGTGGTAAGTTCAAAACCCTCATTGATCATCTAAAGCTAGTAGACATAGAAAATAGCAATGGTATCTTCACCTGGTCCAATCATAGATCGGGAAACCAACACATTTCTTGTCGTCTGGACCGCTTCCTGGTGGCTGAGGAATTAATGGAAGAAGGCCCTTATATGGGAAGTCTTATTCTCCCAAAAGCCAGGTTGGATCACTGGCCTCTTGTCTTCAATCTAGAAATAGGGGAAACACCCAAATACAAACCCTTCCGATTTGAGAAATTCTGTCTCTCACACCCGGATTTCCATTAGCTTGCAAAATCCTGGTGGGCACAGGCGGAAATAGATCATGGCACTAGCATGTCTAAATTTCAGCAACGCCTCAAAAACTTCAAGAAGTCGCTGAAACACTAGAACAATAACACCTTTGGAAACATACTCCAAAGAATTCAGGACATAGAGAATAAACTTCCGGGGATACAAAAAAAATTCATCTCAGGAACCCAGACTACTGAACTAATGAAAGAGGAGGAGTAGCTTCAAGCGCAATTAGAAGAGAGAAGAAGGCAAGAGGAAATATTGTGGAAACAAAAATCCAGGGTACAATGGCTCAAAGAAGGGGAAAAGAACACAAAATTCTTCCACAAAGCAATGGTGCACCACCGTCACATCAACAAAATAACCCACTTAGAGGATGGCCAAGGCAATCCAATCAGAGAACACTCTCAGATAGAGGCAGAGCTAACCAACTACTACCGTGACCTTCTAACGGAAACCAAGGAGGATAGAACAACAACCATCCAAAGGGTCACTAGACACATACCCTCTCTGGTAACTACAAAACAAAACACAGCCCTAACATGACCCATCACCTAGGAGGAAATTGACCAAGCTGTAAAATCTATGCCCCCAGGAAAATCCCTAGGCCCGGATGGGTTTACCATTGATTTTTTCCACCACTGCTGGGACCTAGTCAGGGAAGAAGTTTGGGAGGTAGTAGAGGAATCGATAGCATCAAGCCAATTCCTACCAACTCTCAATGCCACCTTTCTCACCCTCATCCCAAAAGAGGAACGAGTCACAAATCCCAAAAAGTTCAGACCCATCGCCCTCTGCAATGTAATTTACAAAATCATAACAAAGGTGGTGGCCAATCGCCTCAAACCCATACTGACCCATGTCATCTCCAAGGAACAGGCAAGGTACATAGAAGGAAGATAAATCATGGACAACATCATTCTAGCTCACGAGGTCATCCATTCCCTCAAGTCAACAAGAACTCCAGGTATGTTAATCAAACTTGACCTTTCAAAATCTTTTGACAAAGCCAACTGGCAGTACCTTCGGGCTGTCTTAGAGTCTTTTGGATTTGATCAGCGTTGGGTGAACTGGATCTTAAATCTCACCTCCTTAGCCTTCTTCTCCATTCTAGTTAATGTGGTCTCGTCCCGACCTTTTTCACCATCCAGAGGTATCAGACAAGGGGACCCCCTTTCTCCCTTCTTGTTCGTACTTATGGCGGAAGGCCTAGGATGATACATCAATTCGGCACTCATAGAAGGCTCTCTCAAAGGCCTGCCTCTGCACAATATCCAGCCAGTGCCCTCTCATAGTCAATTTGTCAATGACACCCTGCTACTGAACTCCCCAATGGCCTGGGAGGCCAACAAGCTCAACTCTATCCTCTCAGACTTCACAGAAGCTTCAGGCATGTCTCTTAACCTAGACAAGTCCAAACTCTACTTTTTCAACAACCCGACAACTGTCCAGCTCCACATTTCCAGACTCCTAGGAATACCCAAGAGCTCCCTTCCGTCCAACTATTTAGGCATTCCTCTCATGGGTGCTACAGCAAGATCCATCTCCTGGTACAACCTTCTTCTTTCCATCTCCAACAGACTGAGAAACTGGACTTTCAGACCACTCAACATCGCTTCCAGGTTGATCCTCCTCAAATCTATCTTACAAGCCCTATCTACTTACCTCTTCACCGCTCTAGCAGCTCCTAAACAGGTCATCAAAGCCATAAGGAATCTCCAGCGAAACTTCCTCTAGCATGGACATCAACCTAACAAGAAATGGGCACTCGTAAGCTGGGACAAAATTTGCACACCAAAAAGCCTTGGAGGATTGGGACTTCGTGATCCAGGGAAACTCAATCAAGTAATGGGAGCCAAAATCTGGTGGAGATGGTTAAAAACTCCAATAGCCATCTGGGCGCAAATATGGAAGAAGAAGTATGCCCCCCTAACATCATAAAATCAACTTATTAGACACAATGACCGACTACAGGGCTCCAACATTTGGAACACATCTTGGAAAAATCATGCTCTGGTTCAAAATCACGCATTTTGGGAGGTCCGAAATGGAGAAAGCGCTATGTTCTGGCAAGAATCGTGGTAGCAATTCAAACCCCTAGGTGAACTGGAGGAGATAAACACACTCAAACAAGCTCTCAACCAGGACACATCTTTAAGGGTGAAAGACCTCTGGAAACCTGAGGAACAAAGACAATAATGGCATCGTTGGAAAACCTCTAGTCGGGACCTAGGGGTCCCAGAGAATCTCAATATGCAAAACTGGAAACTCTATGCCAGCCACCGGAAAATACCCAATAGAGAAGGTCTGGACATCCTCAGATGGGGGTACTCCACAACTGGCACTTTCTCAATCAAGGAAGCTTACTTTCTACAGGGTAATCACCAGAATTAGAACAAGGAAAACATATGGAACAAAGTTTGGAACCCTATTCTCTGGCCTAAGGTTTCCACCTTCCTATGGCTTATTGCACATAACCGAGTCCTAACCTGGGACAACCTCAGAAAAAGAGGCATTATTGGTCCCTCTTTCTACATACTATGCTGCCAGCAAGAGGAAACCAAAGAACATCTTTTCAATGGATGTCACTTCAGCCAACAGATTTGGGACCAAGGAGCGCAAATAATGCACCGATCCAATCAACACCAGAACAACATCAATGACACAATTGAGAATTGGGACTCAATCACCTACAACAACCCCCTACTGAACCACATTGGCAACTTCTACTAGGATTCATTCTCTGGCAAATCTGGAAAGAATGAAATAAATGAATCTTTCACTCCAAAGCTTCCACGCCAGACACAACTTGGGAAAAAATAGTTTCACTAATCAAGGAAACTATCAAAAGAAAATCCTGGAAAGCAGAGGACCTAAACTGCAAGCTAGAGGAACATTTCATTCTCCAAAGTTGCCAGCCCAATCTAATCAACTGACCAATAACATAGAAGCCCAAACACCAACATAGAAGCCTAACCATCTGGACCCCCCCTCCAGCATATTTCATAAAGATAAACTTCGATGGGGCTTCCAAAGGCAATCCGGGACCAGCGGGCTATGGAGCCGCACTCAGAAACTCCAATGGAGAGATCTTATGTCTCGTTGCAGGATTACTAGGGGAAACAACAAATAATGCAGCAGAGCTAATAGGCTTATTGCGGGGTCTCCAGACAGCTACTGACAGATACCATCACAAGATTATCTTGGAGGGGGAATCACAAATTGTTATTCAGTTAATCACCAAGATTCTCCATGGGGGTAATCCACTGAAAATCTCACCCAGTTGGAGACTCTCTGGGCTACTAGAGGATTTTGGCAGCCTCCTTAGAACTAATCTCAGCATCACATCTTCCCACGTGAAAAGAGAAGCAAACATGGTAGCAGATTGCCTGGCAAATGACGGAGTAGAAATGGAGACTGAACATTTTTGTTGGGAGGCCCACACCTCGGAAGACTCAGATATCTCAGATCGGTGCCAAACCTTAGCCACCAGCGATCTACAACCCCCATATGGGGTGCCACGTCGCAAAGTCGAGACACGCGGGAAAACATCGGGTTGTGCCATTAATATAACCCACCGACGACCATCCCTTCATCATTAAAATGGGAATGATCCCATGCAGGTTTAACTAGAGGACGAGGCCCTTCGTGCAAGTGAACAGGACGGTGCACCAGGGCACTAGGAGTCCATCCTTAATGGCCAAGGCAGTCACCGTCATTCTCATCCTTATCAACCTCCTCGACAACAATGAGAGCTATTCAAATTTCACAGAGCCGAACGCAGAGGCATCGGAGTTCTGGTGCAGGGTTATCCTTCTGCTGGGAACTTCGGACATCTCCAGGTTCCTTAACATGCCTAGGGAATGAGGAAATCCTCACAGAGGCACAGCCTGGTACTCATTTGAATCATGCAGGAAGAGGCAGAAGAAGTTCGAGAAGGCGTTGGCCTTAGCGTCCTCGCGGAGAAACAGGAAGTTCGGGAGACCTCGAACGCCTCCCATGGTGTACGTGGAAGAGATTACCCTGGACGAGGCCATGCAAAGTCATCCTGAGCACCCTCTTTTCACAGTCCCAGACAATTGGAATCCTCACACCGATTTTGGCAATGAAGCCAAGATTCCAGCGACAGGAATACCGCGTGGTCACGGAGAAACTAACTTGGCAGAGGAATTCACCACCTGCTACGTTGAGGAAGAGGTATCGTGCTGTGAAAATGCAAAGACCAACCCACCCAATGGTGCACCTCTGGAGGAAGCGACTTATTCAAACAGGCGGCAGGCACACCAAGTCAATGACGCAAATGAAGGCGAAGGAGAAAACTATGAACAATGGCCATTTCCCTTGGCCTCTGTTGAAGGAAATTGGAAGGACTAGCCTCCTTTCACCAACCCAGGGTACCTATCACTAATATTCGAAATGCGGAGCATGGTGGATGATCAGATCTTTCAAACTGTTCAAATCAACCAATGACTCAATATGTTGTACGCTACACACTCCAAGACTCTCCCAAGAAGGCAGTTCCCTACGTGCTCGCAAGCTTATGCAATTCCTGCAGGATGGCAAAAGAACAGGGAAGAGGATGAGCCGACTGGTTAAAAGGTCTTTTGATGTCCATAGTTAGCAATCTCTCTTTGTTTCAGAACAAAGCTTTATCCCAGTTAGATCATAGCAATGCTGTAAGTAGGATGTTAGAATACAGACTGAATCTAATGGTCATGCATCCTGGTTTCCTTCGGGTAGGACAACACTGTGATAATTTTGTTTGTTTGAACACAAGTGGCATAGAATGTCCAACTGTCTCGGTTTCCTTTTCAGGCGGGACAACTGGCATTACAACTAGACTCTGTAACTCCGCAACTCTAATATAAACATGATCCTCCCCTTTTTTACTTACAAAAAAAAAATGTATGTTAAAGTGATATTATGCATGCACATACAAAAATAAAATATTGACAATTATACATTAATCTTGGATTTAGATATTATATACATATTAGAAAATAAATTCAAAATATTGAAATCCAACTACACATTGTAGAAATTTGATATTGACATGTTTGGAATCGAAATTCACTATTTCATAATCAAAATTGACACTTTCAAATTTCAAAATGCACAGCTTTGGAATTGRAATTTRCACTTTTGGAATMAAAACTCTCTTTCGAATCATRATTCAATTTTTTTCAAAAAACATTATTGGAAATTCACACTCTCAAAAACAAATATTCACACTTTCTAAATCCAATTTTGCACTTTAGAAATACCAATATTCACACTTTTGAAGTCAAAATTCACAATTTAATAGTCTAGATTCTTATTTATTAGTCCAAATTTAATGAAATTGGTGTTATTGGTTATAACCAAATGCAAATCCCAATATTATGAGATGGAGCTCATCGCTATATTTAAATATGATTTATGTATGAAACACAATTCAAAATTTCTATTGAAGTTTAATGATAATATCTCATGGTAATTGTATGTATATTATACAAGTGAGATGATAGATATGTCTTATGAGGGTTGATGATGACTAATAGAAGTATTAAATAACGAGGATGATACTATTATAATAACACATGAATCCTATGATATATCTTTCCTTGATCACCTTGAGCTAATAACGGTTTTGAGTTTTCCAATGCAACACCCTACCAGTAAAAATCACAAAGTATATGCTCTTGTTGCATGTGAAAAACTTGGTAAATGATGGATCACCCAATATATTGTTTAGTAGAGAAGGGATGTTGGCCCTCGACCAAGTTTTGGATAACCTTGGTCATGTTTGACCTTTTTATGGGCTTTTTGGGTTTAGGGCTTATGTAATGGGTATGGGATGTCAACCCATGGGTTTACCCATGCTTAGGCCCCATATGTAAATGTATAAATAAGTAGCTAGGCATTGTAAGAAGCATAAGATAAGAGAATACCTAAGTTGGCTTTCTGCAAGATATGTAAAGGTTTCTAAGTGCGATTAGTTGTAAAGGCTATGTGCATACTATGTGTTGAGAACGTACAGAGTTAAGTGCAAGTGATTGTAAGAAGGCTCTGTGATGTAAAAAACTCGGGCAAGGAGGATCTGGCGAAGTGCGCGCAGATCTCCTGTCCTATGCGGAGTGGATTTTGAGGCTCTGTGCATGTAAGAAGACTGAAAGAAGATTATAAAGAAGGTGAAGAGTTGGTTGATGTAGACTCACACTGGGGGTGAACCATGTATATCCTGTGTTGCGACTGCTTTGTGTTATTGATGTGATTTATGCCTAGTGCCAAATCTTTATGTATGTTATATACATATGATGTAGTATCTTAGTACTTAATAACATGAATGAATGCTAGATCTATTTGATGTTATGTGCTAAATGGATTAGATATGCTTAGATCTTGTTGAATACTGTGTTGTTATGTAATTAGGGTTTTTACCTGCGATGTGAATAAAGGTCAAAGACTAATGAACTTTAATTGCTAAGTGCTCTCTTAAGTATTGTGATCACAGATCTGTGTCCCAGCTAGGTTGTAGACACTTGAGTCCTACAACTCCCCCTACCTCTACCTTGGGTGAGACTTCATCTGCTTTGCAGGTGTTTCCGAAAGGGCCGATAGTTAGGGTTTTTTTGGTGCGTTGTTGAATCATTGAACCCCGGGTCTGCCCCTGTGCCAACAAATGGTTCCATTGCTAGGACCTGAAACTGTGATTGTTGGGAACTGAGGAAAAGAGAAATATTTGTGCGTAGATCTGTTACTGTAGTGCGCAATACTCTACTTGACTTGTGAAGCTCTGTGCCAAGAAGAAAAGTCTGATCTAAAGAAAAGAGGTAATATCTTAAAGCTTGGTGCTCTGATAAAGGTAAGATAAGTGGAAATTTTTGTTTCGAAAAATGGATCTAGGTATCTTTGATAGATTCTGTCCTAGTCTGAAAAATAGGGCACAACTAGAAGAAAGAAGATGTGATATGAATAGATCTGATAGAAATAGTGAAATATATGTTATTCCTATGCATAGAAAGAATTTTTGGACTAACAAGTGGATGCAGGATCCTAGAAAGAATTTTTTCTAGGTCCATCACTGTGATCCCATTGCGCAATACAAGAAAGGTTGGGGATTGTTTAAGAGAAAGAGAGGATTGACATTATGTTATAATTGCAGAAGACCGGGACATATTGCTAAGGAATGCCTTGGTAGAGGTCCTATTTTCTTTTGTTGTAAAACTACTGGACATGAAGTTTTAGATTACCCTAGAATGATTTCTAAAGTTGAGAAGATGAACATGAGACAAGAAAACCACGAGGAAGGTTAAGAGACTAAGAATATGCCAAATAACCAGAAAGAATCCAAAGCTATATTATTGCAGATGAAAGAAACATTGAATGATCACAGAGACATCGGTTTATCAAAGATCGTAAAAGAGAAAGAGTGCATAGAAACAAGAATAGGATACTTCGACATAGACTGTGTGTTGGATGCAGAAACATAGGTGAACATTATGCCAGAAAGTACTTGAGAAATTTTGGGAAAGCCTGTTATGATTTCTTCATTGGGAAGAATAGGATTGTTTAAAGGAAATATGATAACCCTATGTGGAAGACTTACTCATGTACCTATGAGTGCTCATGGAACATCAACAAAACAAGACTTCAAGGTCATTAAGTTTGTTGAGAACAACGCCCCGTTTGCACTTTTGTTAGGAAGGACTTGGATTGAGAGAGATCAGATATGAAGGAGGGAAGAAGAGGAAGCTATAGAACAGAAAAAACAAGAATTAAGGGATTTCGTGGCTAAGATAATAGCTTGCTTAATAGAATAGCATGAGGACAAGTCGAAGCAACTGAGGGCCAGAGACCTCACTGTCAAAGTCGAAAGAATGTAAGAAGGATTAAAGAACTTATCCATGCAGAAGAGAAAAGCACCTACTCCAAAAACAGTAAAAGAAAAAGTATTACCTTCGAACCCTGTGAAAGACCCTTAGTAGTGCGAATTTACTATGCTAAGAAAGGATAAGAACAAGAATGGAAAGAAGAATCCAGAGACACACATCAACGGAAAGAAAGCAAGAAAGCTCAGTAAGAAGAAAGCAAAGCTAGAAAAATTATAGGAGGTCCTAGAGAGGACTTCGTAGAAGGAAGGCTTGCAGAACTTGAACCTCGCTGGAATAGCAGAACGACATAGACTGGAAATTCTCCATGGCAAAGAATATGACCGTTGGAGGTGTCTGGACCGTTAGAATGACGCCCCGGAATGGCTAGAAACGCAGTTATTTCCGGAAAGATCGCCATTGGACCGTTGGGACCGCGCCATAACGGATGGAATTTTATTGATTGAGGCATTCCTGCTCGTTGGAGGAGTCTGTTACGATGTTTTCTATTTAACTCGTCGAATATTGAACTGGGGACACTTTTGCAAATTGTGATTATCCGAGCCCATAGAGAACTAATTGCTTATGTGCAGTTATTATTGAGATTTCTCCACCTGTTCTTCTTGCCTTGAGCGTTTGTCTGCCTATATGAAACATTTGATCATGAGCGTGCATGTTGAGCGACCTTAGCGCAATAGAGAAATATGTCGAAGAGATTTTGATTGACCTCGTGGCAGAGAAGTTCATGTCGGCAGGAGCACAGATCTCATCGACGAGAGGATTGCAAGCCTCCCCATCGACTGCACGTTGATCTGGGCCATCTCGAACTGCTACAGAGAAACAGAGCAAGCATCACGAGGACTTGGCGAACATGAAGCTCGTCCTGTCAGTCCTACCCAACTATATCCCGCCTCTAGCTGGTGCAGTTAGTCATGACAGCATCCTGAGTTACTTAGAATATACACTGATCACTGCGTACCTCTCGAAGGGGATACGCGCAGTTGGATTTCAATTGGGATAGATTATGATGCTAAAGATCAGTGATTTCAACTTGGGAGACTGCAAGAATTATGGAATGCTCGCACCACATAAGTACTTGACAAAGACAACGAGGAAGAAGTTGAAGATAATCCCCTAGCCATGGACCATGGACATCGAAATATCAACCATCCTTAATGTGATGAACATACCACACTTCGACAAACATCAAGAGGTTAACGTGTGCATTAAACGCCTCCTATCGTGCTACCATGGAGGTTACCTGTGGTTGGATAGGTGCATCATTGTAGATCCAACGTTGATCCACCGGATCACTAGATTAAGCATGCAAGGACCGGACCCTCAGGAATTTTACCCAGGGAAGGCTGCAGATTGTGCCCTGGTGCAACGAATAAAGGACACCTACGACGATGTGGAGAAAGGAAAGCGAGGCTACAAGGTAGCCTCCATCCAAAATGGCGTAGTGTGAGTAGCTTGTCAGCTGATAACATGCAAGATCGTCAATAAGAATAGACCAACGTAGGTCATGGGGTTTGTCATTGACCTCACAGGAAAATGCATTGAAGGCATGCAAATGAACTAGGCGAGCTACCTCATCATCCAGTTGGAGCAAGATTGTCATGAAGTGCAAGACTAGGGCTACGAGTTTCACTTCAGCTAGTTGCTGATTTTCGTTGCCTTCATCACTTGGGAGATGTCGGAGGGAGAAACCTTCCCTGAAGTTGAGCCATTCGAACCACTGGTTGCGAGGTTCACTACCCTATGGTATTCGAGTGATATGAAAAAGAAATGGCATTCCAATGCGGTGTTCCACACCTACTACTTGCAGCTGAAGAGGGCCATTGAATCCTTCACTTGCATGACTGTAAATTATAACCTTGTACAATGTCTACTGTAAACAGATATTCAAAAAAGAACCAAAAAGATACAATGGAAAATACAAACATTACACAGAGATTTTTCCCCTGGAAACCCAAACCGAGAAAACCAACATATATTATATTCATTCATTGTGTTACAATGTTTACAATACAATATACATATAGGAGCCAGCAACATCCAAAACCCTAACCCAATGACTTGGATTATTCCAAAACCCTAATTCCTTAACTGAAAATAGAAAACCATCGGCAAAAACCATGTGCCGAAGAAACCACCTAAATACATGATACGTTTCCTGAGGCAGAATGTTTTTTTCTTATTGTTTCAACATGAAAAATATAACACATACCCAACATTCTCCCACTTGTTGTTTTCTTTGCGTGAAGGGGGTTACAGGGTTACATAGTCAAAAATCCAGGGCAACAATGCCCATGGATCCTCTACACCAAGAGAACTTCTCAGTGCTCACAGATTTTGTTAATGAGTCTGCAACATTCTTCAAAGTGTCCACCTTCATCAATGATACTTTCTTTTCTTCAATCATGTCTCTCACAAAGTGATATTGAACATCAATGTGCTTTGTCTTTGAATGATAAGTAGGGTTCTTCTCTAGAAAAATTGCGCTTTGACTGTCACACTCTATCCTTACAACTTGTTGTACAAACCCAATACCTGAACACAATCTTTGTAACCATACTGCTTCCTTACTTGCATGAGTGGTTGCCATGTATTCAGATTTTGTAGTTGAAAGTGCCACTACAACCTGTCTTTTTCTCATCTAACTTATTGCTCCTCCAAACAGGTTAAACACATACCCACTTGTAGATCTCCTACGATCCAAATATCCAACCCAGTCTGCATCCATAAAGCCATGTATATCGACCACTTTGTCCAATCCCGATCTTCCTTCGTAGCACAATCCATAGCTAGTAGTGCCACGCAAATACCTGAAAACCCTTTTTACTGTTGTCCAATGCTCCTTCCCTGGTTTTGACATATACTTGCTCAAAAATCCCACTGCATGTGCAATGTCCGGTCTAGTACAGATGATTTCATACATCAAACTGCCAATTGCACTCACATATGGAACATGAGACATGTCCTCCTCTTCTTCATGTGTCTTGGGACACTGATCCGCAGATAACTTTACACCAACAGGAATAGGAACCTTGACCGGTTTACATTCCTGCATATTAAACCTCTGCAAT
>ML820713.1:60188-73208 GCA_009831015.1 Picea engelmannii
GACAACTGAGTTTTCACATCTTGGATAATCTCCTTGTTGTTTCCTATCAACAACATGTCATCCACATACAAGACCAAATAAATCAAATGATCACCAATTAATTTAGAATACACACAGTGATCCTCTTTACTTCTTGTGAAGCCGAGTCCCAGCATATAAGTATCAAATTTTTCATACCACATCCTTGGGGATTGTTTTAAACCATACAGGGAATTTTTCAGCTTGCATACCAACTCCTTCTTTCCTTTCACAACATAACCTTTTGGTTGCTTCATAAACATTTCTTCTTCCAAATCCCCATGCAGGAGTGTTGTCTTCACATCCATCTGTTCTACTTCAAAATCAAATGTAGCTGCAACAGATAACATAAATCTTATAGAGGTTAACTTGGCAACAGGAGAAAAAATCTCACCAAAATCAATTCCCTAAACCTTGGAATAACCCTTTGCTACTAACTGATCTTTGTATTTCTCCACTTTTCCTTCTGCATTCAGCTTCTTTTTAAATACCCATTTGCTGCCAATGGGATTTCTTCTAGTTGGCAACTCCACTAGATCCCAAGCCTCATTCTTATCCAAAGATGCCATTTCTTCTTCCATGGCCCTTTTCCATAGATTTCCATCCTCTGAATCCATTGCCTCCTTGACAGTTCTAAGATCATCATCAATAATAGACAAAGCAAAATTTGAATGAAAATCATATGGACTATACCTTTCTAGTAGCCTTCTTTCTCAATCTGATCTCCTCAATAATGGAGTATGAGGATCTTCTTCTTCTGATTCATGTTCTTCTGTAGAGTTTGCTTCATCATCCTTTAAATCAACCTCTATCTTCTCTGTTTCTTCCTTACTTGGTAGGACTTCCTGTTTAACAACATCCTTCATTTCTCTAAATACCACATCTCGGCTATACACTACCTTCTTATTTTCTGGGTTCAAAAGCTTATAACCTTTGAGAACATCTTTATATCCAATAAAGATACATTTTTCAGCCTTCTTATCCATCTTACTCATGTTTTCCTTTGGAACATTAACATATGCATCACAACCAAATACCTTATGATGTGTGAGAGAAGGTTCCTTACCAGTCCACACCTCTTGTGGAGTCTTGTCACCCAACGTTAATGAGGGTGATCTGTTGACCAGATAACATGCAATACCCACTGCCTCTGCCCATAATTCTTTCCCTAACTTGACACCACTGAGCACACACCTTGCTTTTTCCATCAGCGTCCTATTCATTCTTTCTATAACTTCATTCTGCTGAGGTGTATATGGAGTAGTCTTCTGCCTTTCTATACTGCACTTCTTACAGAATTCTTCAAATTCATTCCCGCAGAACTCTCCGCCATTATTTGTTCTCAGCACCTTAACTCTTTTCTTTGTTTGATTCTCAACAAGATCCTTAAACTCTTTAAACCTGTCAAAGACTTCAGATTTCTTCCTGAGGAAATATATCCAAGTTTTCCTCAAGATGTCATCTATAAATGAGACATAGTACATAGATTTTCCCAATGATGGGACCGACACAGGTCCAAAAACATCACTGTGAACTAGTTGTAAAATTCCTTCTGCCCTCGTTGCACCAGAGGGGAATCTTACCCGATTCTGCTTCCCATATAAACAATGTTCATAGAAATCAAAATCCAGAGAGAAGTTAGACATACCTTCAAGCATACCTTTACCGTGTAGTATTCGAAGACCCTTCTCTCCAATATGCCCCAGTCTTTGATGCCACAACATAACCTTTTGTCCAGAGACTGTAGGAGTTATTTCTTCTTCAACTCCAATATCAGGAACAATGGAGCTATTACACCCATCACTAATAGTGCTTCCTAGCAGCATATACAGAGTTCCAAACCAAAATCCCTTCATCAACACCATTTCTCCTCGAACCATCCTTCAAGTTCCCTTTTCAAAAAATGTTTTTACCCCTGCATCTTCCATTTTGCTTACATAAATCAAATTTCTGGCCATACCTGGGATGTGTAGAACACCAGGAAGTGTTCTAATCCTTCCATCTATGAGTCTCAACTTGACCCTTCCTCTTCCTATGATTCTAGTTGTCGACTCATTACTTAAGAAAACATTAACTCCATCATGCTTTTCATATTCGCAGAACCACTCCCTGTGGGGAGTCATATGAAAGGATACACCAAATTCAATCAACCACGCCTCATGATTTGCATGTGTGCATGAAGAGGCCAAGTACACATCCCCTCCTTCTTCCTTTGAGTTCTTTTCTTCTGTAGAAGAAGATTCTTCAGATCCCTTATTTTTCTCAACTTTGGATCTACACTGCTTCTTGTAGTGCCCTTCTTTTCCACACCTCCAACATAACCTTACAAACTTTCCAGGAGATTTAGATCTACCCTTAGACTTAGATCTCCCACTTGAGAAATTAGATCTATTTATTTCCTGGGAACATCCTCTTGCAAATAATGCATATGTGCTATGTCCTTCCATATTCTTTCGTCTCATCTCCTCCGACAACAAAGATGAGACCACTTCTTAAAAATTCAAAGAAGTTGTATTACTACCTATGGCCACAACCAGACTATCCCACGAGTCTGGTAAAGAACAAAAACACTGATACATTTATCTTCATCTGAAATTTTAATCTCAACAGATATTAACTGACTTACCACAGTATTGAAGGCGTTCAAATTCTCTGCCACCGAGTCTCCATCTCTCATCCTCAAGTTATACAGCTTCTTTCTCCAGAATATTTTATTTACCAGGGACTTAGACTGATACAACTTCCCCAACTTTTCCCATAAATCCTTGGTTGTATCTTTCTCTGACACATTCAGTAATACTGAATCAGAGAGACACAGTCGGATTGTGCTCTTTGCCTTCTGATCCATCTTTTTCCAGTCATATGTAGAAGTTCCTGTAGGTGCAGTACTTGGATCTACCATGATCCACTGATCTCTGTCCACCAAAAGATCTTCCATATTGAGCTTCCACAACTCAAATCTTTTCCCATTAAACTTCTCGATCTCCATCTTTGAATTGCTTGCCATTTATTTTCACCTGAAAAACAATACCGCATATCTCCCACTGTAACAAGGCTTATCACAGTCTCGAGCCAAACCCTTGACCGCAAGGGCATCCCCCTGAAGCCAATAAAACTCTGATACCAAATGTAAATTCTAACCTTGTACAATGTCTACTGTAAACAAATATTCATAAAAGAACAGAAAAGATACAATGGAAAATACAAACATTACACAAATATTTTTCCCCTGGAAACCCAAATCGGGAAAACCAACATATATTATATTCATTCATTGTGTTACATTGTTTACAATGGAATATACATATAGGATCCAACTACATCCAAAAACCTAACCCAATGACCTGGATTATTCCAAAACCCTAATTCCTTAACCGAAAATAGAAAACCATCGGAAAAAACCATGTGTCGAAAAAACCACCTAAATACATGACACATGACTTCTTCCGCCCTCAAACCCCCCTGCACGCCCGACGCATATGCTCAGACACTAATACTCGTGCAAATAATATAACACATACCCAAAAATGACACCAAATACACTTCATAGGTTTAGGCCAATAATGAAGTTTCACGCTGACAGACACTTCATTTATATCACTGCGCGCTGAGATGAACACAAGGAAGAGCTCCAGTCCTATTACAAACTCACAAAGGAAGATATGGAGGAAATAACCAAGGAATGGACTGCATAATTCCTTGTACCAGTCGAACAGACAGAACTCTCCAACGCCGACCTCATCTGAAGTCCTGTAGTTACCCACAAATAATATGATGGACCCAACAGCATCAAGAGGAAGAAGAAGGAAGAAGCACAAGAAATGCACAGCGCATCAGAGGAGACTACACCAGATTCACCTGAAGGAGGAGGAGGTGACGAAGTAGACAAAGAAGCAGATGAAGGGGAAGAAGACAAGAAGGAACAGGGTGAAGTAACACCACCTAAATATCCCCTTACATAGATAGAGACATCCAAGAAAGGAAAGGTTTCTCTAAAGAAACCCTCAACACGGAATAAGTCATGCGCCAATAAGCCCCACTTACAGACTATACTTATAGTGGATGATATTGACCTCATCATCGCAGCTGTATCAGATACTTCCGAGGACATTTTGCATCAAAGTGAAGCCAAACAGGAGACAATGTATGACCGAATTGAGGCATAGCTCAAAGGGGTATAGCGAGCTCTTTATTCGAGCCACGCAGTATCTACTACACCATTGTCATTAGGGGGCATAGAAGTAGGAGATGAGTCTGCCCAACTACATAGAATAACATATGCGACAGAGGCTCGCCTTCATCGGGTCCAGGAAGAAAAAGAGAAGGCCATAGAGGCTCTGAGGCAAGCAAAGGAGGAAGCCCTAGAGCAACATCGGGTTGCGTAGCAAGAGAAAGATGACCTCCAGGCAAAGTTTGCAGAGGACAGAGAGTAGCTCTGGAAAGAAAAATAAAAACTGCTTGCGGAGCAGATTGGAGTTAAAGAAGCAGTCACTAGAGCACTTTGCTCTGTGTCGGGCCTGGCACAAATGGAAGAGGAAACAAATGAGAGCCAAGTGGGGAATCTCATTGAAGCCATTCAACAACTCCAAGCAAGAGTAGAAGAAATGGAATTGCAAGAAGTGTCAAGAACTCTGCAGGAAGTGAGATATCAGAGGGAAGAAATTGCCCGCAGTGCAGTCAGAAGAATCAAGGAATTGGCCTTAGAATGAAAACAACTCAACAATCGAAGTACGGAGACCTATGAGCGCCTCACAGAGGACCCATAACTAAGGACATTGGAGTCACAGCTCCAAGAAGCCAAGCAATAAGAAACGATAGTACAGGCACATTTGAAGCTACTGTCAGCGGTCGAGAAGATGAAAAGGTCACAAGAACAACACGCAGTTCAACAGTAGGTCCATACCATCCAGAGTAAAGTCATGGAAGTGACCTAGAGACTTCAGCCGGTACATGATGAAGCCTGCACACTTTTTGAGGAGATCGAAGGACAAGGCACATAGCTGGAGCAAATGGTCACCACAGTGGAACAACTCTTGAAAGGGCCTGTCACCGAGAAAATCATTCAGGAGTTCGCCGAGTAGGAGGATTTGGCGATGAAACTCGAGCCAAGCTCGAGGCCTTCGAAGCAAAGCTTCCCAGATCAGATTGACTCGGGACGAGTCACAGGTGATTTTTGGGGGCCTGTTGGCCCTCGACCAAGTTTTGGAGAACCTTGGTCGTGTTTGACCATTTTTGGGACTTCGACAAGCAGGTCGAAGATGGAGCGCCCAGGCGAATCGGAGATCACAGTATATCGCCCCCTTTTTACGGTCTTTTTTGGTTTATGGATTTTGTAACTGGTATGGGATGTCGGCCCATGGGTTTACCCATGCTTAGGCCCCATATGTAAATGTATAAATAAGTATCTAGGCATTGTAAGAAGCACAAGATAAGAGAAGACCTAAGTTGGCTTTGTGCAAGATATGTAAAGGTTGCTAAGTGCAATTAGTTGTAAAGGCTCTATGCATACTATGTGTTGAGAACTTGCAGAGTTAAGTGCAAGTGATTGTAAGAAGGCTCTGTGATGTAACAAACTCGGGGAAGGAGGATATGAAGAAGTGCACGCAGATCTCCTATCCTATGCAGAGTGGGTTTTGAGGCTCTGTGCATGTAATAATATTGAAATAAGATAATAAAGAAGGTGAAGAGTTGGTGGACGTAGCCCCACGTTAGGGGTGAACCATGTATATCCTGTGTTGTGACTGCTTTGTGTTATTGATGTGATTTATGCTTAGTGCTGAATCTTTATGTATGTTAGATACATCTGATGTAGTAGCTTAGTACTTAATAACATGAATGCATGCTAGATCTATTTGATGTTATGTGCTAAATGGATTAGATATGCTTAGATCTTATTGAATACTGCGTTGTTATATAATTAGGGTTTTTACCTGCGATGTTAATAAAGGACAAAGACTAATGAACATTAATTGTTAAGTGCTCTGTTAAGTATCGTGATCACAAATCTGTGTCCCATCTAGGTTGTAGACACTTGAGTCCTACAACTCCCCCTACCTCTACCTCAGGTGAGACTTCATCTGCTTCGCAGGTGTTGCTGAAAGGGTCAGTAGTTAGGGTTTTGTTGGTGCGTTGTTGAAGTGTTGAACCTCAGGTATGCCCCTGTTCCAACAAGGGAATTCATCCAGGTCTATAAGGGTGAGTGGGTACAAAGAAGACAGGATTTGAATGAGCTTATTATGTGAGATTCATGGCATATGTTGTCTCAGATCAAGAGACAATATATTTTGGGTCTGTCAAAGAAGACAATTTATATAATCTCACCTCTAGTAGTCATCTAAACATAAAATATATTTATATAGATAAGTATTAGGTCAAGGTTTCATAGCGTGTCTCATATTGTGAATATGTGTTCTTCAATTATGAATTTGAAATTCCTATGAATGGAATTATTGTGGCACAAAACAACTATGACATGCATGTTTTCCTTTGATGATTTCTATAGAATACACTGAAATGCTAAGGCCTTGGAATCATCTCAAGGAAGTGAAAGGAATTATTGAACATTGATGTTCAATATATCCATGAA
This sequence comes from Picea engelmannii, assembly GCA_009831015.1. Taxonomy (NCBI): domain Eukaryota; kingdom Viridiplantae; phylum Streptophyta; class Pinopsida; order Pinales; family Pinaceae; genus Picea; species Picea engelmannii. Next base: position 66,793 of record ML820713.1, read on the forward strand.
AATAAGTTTGTGATGAAGATGATATAATTATGGATGTGACTAAAGAACAAAGACATGGTCTCATTTTTTAAAAGAAATTTCATTGAGGATGGTGTTATTCCAAGGAGGAGGGGAATGTAATATCCCAATTTCAACCCCTGAATTGCAATACATTAATAATGTATTATTAAAATGATGAGGTTATGAGATGGGAGTCAAGATATGCAGGATAATTTAAATGACCTAATCTGTAAATAATGTAAATTAACTATAAATGTTCCTAGTGCAGATATCAAGGCCAAGGCATGACTAACGAATGTTTATGAGTCCCCTTGGCAAGCTAAGATTATGGTTTGATTTTTATGTTTTCCATGGTGTTCTTGTGTAATGAAAAAACATGTATAAAATGAATATAAATGATAATATAAATCCACTAGAAATGTTTCTTTACAATAAATAATGGGATAAAGATACCATAAGTGGGGAAGAGGAAAGGGGGTGCAAGGGTGATTTGACTTGATAGTTTCCTTTTTTGGATACAATTGTTCTATCCATGCTTCCTTACAAATATTTCTCATCAATATTTGACTTGGGTGGTACTTTCGGTGTTTCTCCATGCTTCTTGGTAAGGGTGCATTGCCTTATGCCACTCTTGAGGGAAATCCATAGGATTCACTCTCCATTCTTACTCTCCTCCATTCTAATTGGGAGTGTTACTCTCTGATGAGCAATCTCTATTCTTCCATTTGAATGCTCTACCTCTCTTGTGTTATGGAAGGGACCTATGTGAGTCCCATGGATATTATGCATGAAATATAAAGAGAACCCCATGTACTCATTGTTTGTATGATCATGTGGAGGCTAAGGGATTTGATGCTAAGATTATAAGAGGAAATGGGATGGTTCCGAGGGTAAAATCGTGGCAGGAATGTTCACAATAGACAAAGAAAACACTTTCAAAACCACAACACTATTACTTCTATTCAATTACTATTTGAAGGCCAATTATTTCCCGTCCCAGGTTATTCCCATAAGGCATCTGGTAGTTGGACTCTTTCTATTTGCACTAAATAGCACTAGAAGGGAAGAATATCCCCAAGGGATGATTGAGTAGAGAAAGGGAAGATAGTCCATGTGTTGTGTATGGTAGTGTAAGAGAGTGATATGTGCTTAATGGTTGGATGAGGGCCTAGAGTGATCTACAATGAGAATTCAGTCCTTTTCATGAGAGTAATGGATTGGGTATAGTGAGATTAGAGCCCCATAGGAATTTCCTTTTCCATGGTATATCATGGTCTAGCTTGGGGGTGGGATTCATTGTTGAATCCTATGGTTGGGTGGTGAATCAATCCTCAACAACTATTTTGGTGGACTTACCTTCATTTATACATAAGTGTTCATGTTTGATTATCTATAGAATGCTTTGTATTTGCATATGTTAAAGAATGGATTTGAGATATGCATTTTATTTCTTCTAATATTCATCTATGCATATGAATTTGAAATTACATTGTTGTTAGATTTCATATTTATCCTAACAATGGGTTATAGGAGGAAGGAAATTTAATGTGGAGTCCCCCAGCCAAGGGAGGCATCTAAGTATGTGAGAAGGAAGGTGCACAAAATGGTGGAGTGGTAAGATCAAATAGGTGTGGGATATGATAGGTATTAATGTGAGCTATGTTTATTAAACAATATTACTAAACATTCAATTTTCAAGATTACATATTTACTTGCGTTATTCCTCCCTAACGTATTTGTCTTATTGCAAAGTTGTATGACAAGTGATATTGATATACTTGTGTGACTTGTGACATTCATATTAGAGATTTTTTTAGGTAAAATGTTGGCCTCAAAAAAAAAAAAAATAATGTGCAATCAACAAAAAAAGGTGTTGTCTGAATTAGAGAAATTTTGAGGTCTATGTCAAAAATATGATAAACAAAAAAATTATTTTCTTTCCCTTTGAAAATTCATAACTCTTATATTATTATTTTCCTTAGGAGACTCATTTTAGACCTCAAAATTTCTTTAATTCAGACAAAGTGGTGTCTCTTACTTTTCCATTTATATTCTCTATGATATATGATATTTGCTTATACTCTACATACTTTTAGATTGATAATTTTAGGATTTAGTTTCTATATTCCACTAAATGTTTAAAGATTTTTCCTTTTGCAAGAATGATTTTATTTTCTCTATAAAAAAAAAAATATATTCATTGTCTATAAAACTCAAGACCAAAATATTACCTCCTTGATAAAATCTAAGGGATAGGACCTTACTTGAGCTCAAAACTAGGACCTAAGTAGAGATTAGGACTAGGACCATACATGCCAAAGAAAATCTCAAGACCATGACCGTGCTTGAGCATAGGGTCAATAATGATTTTTTTTAAATATTTTCAAAAATAAATTTCAACCAATATGTTGTAACATATTGTGAGTTGACTAAACTAATTTTCAACCTACATTTTGAAGATTTATTTTTTATGTTTTCAACTATAAGACACAAATTTCGACCAATATTTCCTTAACCATTTTGACTTTCATTTCAATCTAAAAAAGTACTTTCCAACCTTAATTTCTATCCAAATAAGACATTTTAACCTCCATTTAGATATCTACATTGACCTCTAATGGAGATCATAGAGATGAGATGGAATTGGAATATGAATTTTAACAATAAGATGAAGTGGGTGATGTGTTTCCCCTGCACGCACACCACTTTGGCAATGTCTGGCCATATGCCTTCCACCAACTTTTCAACATGTTCTTATACATTATTAAAAATAACCCCTCTGACCTTCCTCCACATATTCTAGTACATTGTAGTTTTGTTCGTTTGCTTCATGTGGTTGGATCTCTCATAGTCTATGTAGATTTGAGCAATCTCATCGGTGCACTCCTTTATGTTGCAATTTACTCATATTTTTGGTATGAACTCATCTACTATGGGGATTTTATGGTGAACTTTATTTCACGTTTCTCACCTTACTTTTCTCCCATTACACTTCACCACCAAGGAAGGATGCAACAACATGGGTGTGTGGCTCTTAAATGCCCTCTCTAACATTACTCTTTGTCAAGTTCTATCTCACAAAATCACATCAATAATTCTACAATTATAAATCACTACATAACCAACACAATAAAAACAAATCACATCTCACTATGATATCTTATGCTATCATTTCATGCAAGAATAATGTGTGAAGAACTATTTCCAATAACTTGAAAAAAAATGGATTTTATCAAATTCTAGTTGGAATTGGATAAATGTTTAGTTTCTAATTTACATTGTATCAAATACAAAGTCCTAAATAACCATCTCCATATATATATATAAGTCCTAAATAACCATCTCCATATATATATATATATATATATATATATATATATAATTTTCGGGATTAACTGTGTAGTGTAAGTCATTAATCTCTGACCCATATCCATGAGTATTAGTCGCAACTGACCAATAATTCTCATGATTTGAATAGTCCACTTATATATATATATGCACCACCACCTAGGATGTCCTGGTCACTGGGTGCAATCCCTGGAAGTGATTATTGATGCTATGTGATTCATTTTGTTGGTTTCAATCCCATTTCTTCACCCCTGTGAGCATCACTCGATGCATTGAGTGCTAAGTGGACTATTCAAATCATGAGAATTATTGGTCAGTTGTGACTAATACTCATGGATATGGGTCATAGATTAATGACTTACACTATGCAGTTAATCCCGAAAATAATATCTTGCACTGTGGAAGCCCCTCTATGCTTATATATATATTATTTACTTACCAAACACAATCAACCAATTTATTTGATTATATAATATTTTCTTCTCCAATTATAAGAATTTTGATTTCATTGATTTCTTTTTTCAAGAGAAGAAAAAATCTACAACGCCTAGGCTTTCTTTTTCCCAGAAAAAGCAGTTTCATTGATATTCAAAATTGAATCAAAACTACAATGCTCAGACTATTAATAACGTACAATACTTTCACTCTAATAATTTGGCAGTCCTTGTTGCTAGGAAGAGGACTATTGTAACACCCTGTTTCCCCCAGTTTGTAAAAATAACTAAACTGGCCAAGAACTGTGGCAAAACTCAGAAATGAGAATGTGTGATGTGAATGGACCTTGTGGAAAAGGTCGATGAATGTGAATAATATTATGAATTTATATTGCAGGATTGTTGAGAGGGGATATGCTGAAAAAGAGACCACGATGGCTGAAGAAAGGCGGTGGAAGGCACCTGGAAAGGTGGCATTAACTTCCACCGAAAATCAATACCGTATTTGGACTTCACTGGCCCGGAGAACCAAAAGCGGCTCGCTGGCCCCGAATTAAATGTCTCGCAGGCTGGTAGGTAGATGTCTCCTTAGGAATTAATGAGGGATGGGGAGGTGAACCGCCCATTCGTAGAGCCGTCAGGCCTGACCAGCGTGAGGGAAATCGCGCCACACGTAACCTCGCAAGAGAATAAGGCGTGGGGGAGAAGCGATTGGGAGGGGGACGCGAGGGGAGAAAGAGAACTCTGGCGATATGCAGAGTGAGTGATAGCAGAGAGTAAGGAGAGTAACCTTCACTCGTGGTCATTGGAAAACAGAGACACAGTCTCACAACATCGTGGTCTCAGCTCGGGGGTGGCTAGTGGTAAATCCGTTGGGAGTCGTTGAGCCTATGGTTGGGTGGAAATGAGCACCCCTCTCAGCAGTTGTATAACCCCTGGTGTTAATTTTTGATAAGTGAGTTTCCTTTGTCATCTTGAAATATATGTATTCTGACAATTATGCTCATAAGCTGTGAAGTTGTGAATAATTTCAGTATAAGAATGTCTGTATGATGTTTTGATTAGTACTGGTAGTTGTATGTTTATAATGGAAAGACTACGTGTGGCTTATGTTCTCTTAAATCATTATTTATATGCATACTAATCTAATTCAGACTTCATGCCTGGTTCTTGGGAGAGAGATACCCTTATCTACCTCAGATAGTACCCTGGGTAAACCTCCCCATAGAGATACCCTTCTTGAAAAAGCCATCAAGAACCTGGAAGGAGGACGTGAAGGTGCAAGGCCTTAAGAAATCCCTGATAAGTATCGAATCGACAGACGAGATCCCGTCGGGAGATCTGTGGTCACTCACAACCGTCAGATAAGAATAAGAAGCTGGAAAGATAAGTACCTTAACCTTGATAGGTGTTGATCGACGGACGAGATCCCATCGGGAAATCTGTAGTCACTCATGACCATTAGATTTGGTAGGAAAAAGTAGGATGTTAAGTGCCTTACCCTTGTGACTTTCTGTGTCTTTGTGGGTTGCAAAGAGATCGGGACCGTAGATCCCCAAGGTCCATGAGAGCATCCAGACCGTTGATCTTTCCACATCCAGGAAGTCGTGGGAGCGCACACAAGTTAGGAACCTGTCTGAGTCGTCAGATCTCAGCTGAAAAACCCGACAGTCGTTGGATCTGTCAGGAGATATCCGAGGGATAAACCCCCAGTGAATAGGGGCGAAAGCCCCAAAATAGATCTGGACCGTCCGAATAACGAAGGCCACATGTCAAGAGATTTTCCACTTCGGGAAATCGGGAGTCGAGAACTTGGGAGTTCTGGTGACGAAAGATCGGGGCATTCCATGGTAGAAACCCCGAAGTAGATTCGGGTCTTTCGATTAAAGGAGGCCACGTTTTGTGAGATTTCCCATTTCAGGAAATCGGGAATCGAGAACTCGGGAGTTCTGGTGACAAGAGATCGGGATGTTCCATGGTGGAAAGCCCGAAGTAGTCGTAGACCGACCGATTTCGGGTGGCTACGTGTCGAGAGATTACCTGTTTCGGGAAATCGGGGATCGGGGATTTGGGAGTCCCGTTGACAAGAGGTTGGGCTCTCGCCTTGACAAATCCCAACGGAAGAGAGACCATGGTCATATGGGAAGAGGTAATATTGACCAAGGCATAACCCAAGGGGCTAATCACCGATTTAGGCTTGTTTGGCACTTTGGCGTTTCGACACTCGGGATACCAAAGGGCATGTTCCCTTGTGCTCTCAAACCCTGAAATCTAGACTTATAAATATCGAGATGTTAACATGTGGTTAAGCTTCAATGAACGGACATGATCCTCTCGAAGGATCCAGGGTCTGGGATGACCATGAAATGTTAGGAAGAGACGTCGTATTTAAGCTGGGGCACGAATGCGCATTAGGGTAAGTGGTGAGCATATCTGTACGGCCAGAGTCCACCTGCCCAGATCTACGGCTGAGGCTTCATTCTGGAGCCCCCTTGTTTTTCTTCCTTTAGCAGTGAGGGGGGGTCCAGAATCGAACGCGCAACTCTTGAATGGTCAGGATTTATTCACCTTGATCAACGACGTTCAGTTGAATTCCGGACCCCCCTTGCCATTTTTCCTTTAATGGGGGGGGGG
>ML820713.1:75171-91696 GCA_009831015.1 Picea engelmannii
GAAAGGCCAAACCTCCCTCCTTTGATGGTGAGATAAAGAAGGGAGAGGAAGCAGAGGCCTGGCTACTTGGACTGAAGAAATATTTCAGAGTCCATGATTTTTCAGAGAATTTGAAGGCCTGAGTGGCCACTTTCAATCTGAACAGAAAAGCTTCCCTATGGTGGGAAGATCTTAAGAATGTGAAAGGGGTCCACGAAGAGGACCTGTCCTAGAAACAATTTGAGAAATACTTCCGGAAGAAGTATTTGTCGAAAAAATATTTCGACGAGAAGACTAAAGAGTTTTATGAACTTAAACCGGGGCAACTCACTATAGAGGAATATGTCAACAGATTCCTCGACTTGTTGAGGTATATCCCTTATATAAAAGCAGAAAAAGAAAAGGTGCAACGCTTCATCAGTGGGCTACCCAAGGACTACCAAAACAAAATTTATGACCCTTTGTTATAACCCTAAATTGCACCACACATGCTTACCTGGCATCAGGCCAATTCATGTCTCTTCATTGCCAAAGCCATGCTGAATAAAACCTTGAAAAACCTCTTAAATTAAGTAACCCGTGCCCTAACCCATTACTGGGCGCGTTGGAACGCTGGCAGGCTTACTACTGCACGCGTTGGAATGCTGGCTGGCCCACTACAACCCGCATTTACCTAACAAAGCACAAAAACAGGAAAGTTGCTGACAGGACAAAAATCTTTGGGTCAGTTAACTGGAACTCCCAGCCATGCATGGCCGAGAGTTCGTCCAAAACCCTAGATCCTTCTAGCCTATAAAAGAAGGGGTAGGGGTACTATTTGGAGGAGGAAAAAGATAGCAAAGAAACTCTTCCCAATTGCCGAATCCGTTTGTCCCAACCCTTTAGCCTTTCCTCAAGCTTAAGGAGAATTCAAGCAAAGAATTTGGAGGACAAAGAAGAGGAGGAGCCCAGGATCAAGATCGAGGAATGGTGGTCGGTCTCTATCATTATTGTAAGTTGATTCATCTTGAGATTAATAAAAGAATAATTTTCCCGTCCCAATATGCGAGTGATATATATTTTATTTGATTTATGCATAATCTCTAACCCTTAGATAGAATAATAGCACGCATGCGTAGTGTTTTGTCTTGATTGCAGGATTGTCTTTGGAAGGAGCAGCGAGAGCAAGAGGATAAAGCGTAACGGAGGATATACATCAAACATCAATAAGAAAAAGGTTAGTAGGTCTCTTCCATGCTTGTGTGTGAAAAAGGGGTTTGAGTATTGGGGTGATAGGTTAAAAGTGTTTTCTTTGAGGTTATGATTTGCGTACAAGTTCATCCCTAGCTTGTTAGTCCGTAGGGTATTATTTCCCAACAAAAGAATTGGCGACTCCACTGGGGATATTACTCTTAGGGTTTCCAGATTTCATTGAGGTTTTTGGGTAGTTCAAAGAACTATATTTTCTGTTTCTTTGTTTGTTTGTTTTCTATTAGGTCAAAGCTAGCAGGGAACCTGGTTATCAATACCAGTTTTTTCCTTGACTGTTGCTTGACATTCAGTATCGGGACACACAGAGGTACATGCAGCCTACAGAAGGCCTTCCCACGTGTAACCCGTGCCCTAACCTTCTGTAGCCCACGTTTGAATTCTTGCTGCAGAGGTTTCAGTAGCGTGTAGGACTCAGAAAGGTTGAGAGGCAGTCTCCTCTTCCCTGTCAGAAGTTTACCTTCTCAGGGGGCTTTCTAGATCCTGTCTGGGTCTTGTTGGATAACTGTCTTGTTTGCAGTCTGCTTTATTGTGTTTGTTATCTTTTGCATTCATTTTCTTTTGCTATTAAAAGAGAAGCATCCAATCCTTTAAGAGACCCTGGTTGTCAATACCAGAGGCCTCTTTCAGGTCTGGGTGGCCTGTGTTTGATTTTTCTTGGATTTTATACCTACACGCGGGCTGTTTCAGTTCAGCTCGCGGGTACCCGCGTGTTGTTATAGATCAGCACATGTTTGAACACGTGCTGTCTCAGTGACAGTCGCGGGCCTGTCAGGTTGCCTCTCATTCAGGGTGGGGCAGTCATCCCCTCTTGTGGTGAGAAGTTTTTCCCTCTCAGAGGTTTTGAGTCTGGGGCTACACAGTCAGCAGGTTAGGACCTCTAATCCTTAGCCTGTGTTTTTCTTAGTTGATGTTTTGATACAAAAGACAAAAGAAAAATTTGTTTTATGGTTTTTAGACAAGTGTTAGAATCAGTGCTTTCTTGATTGCCTGTGTGCATCTTTGCTCTGGTTCTTCGCGATCTGCGCTTTAAGCCATAATTTTATTTTGTTTTCTTGGTTTTGTGCTTGTCGACATTTTCCCTTGATTGCTTCATTTTGCAATTAAATAAACAAAAGATTCTCTTTTTCATTTTCTTCTTGGTTTGAAGATTGTGTTGTTGCATCAGTAGCTAGGAAGAAGCCTTTTTCATAAGTTTTGTAGTGCATTTAGCGCATAAGTAGCTCACAGATTGAGCAAAATTCCTTGATGTTTTTCTGCATGAAATCTTAGAAAATTCAAAAAAGAAAAGAAATCTTTCTTGTTGAAAAGTTGTTGGTTTTTGCATTTTCGTAAAAGTTTTTGTTTCCAAGAATTTCTTGGTCATTTCTGCTTTGAGTCGTTACACACCATCAGTTTCACCTTCATACCTTGTGACGTAAAAAAACCCATTAAAAACAACGCTAATTAAAAAATATTAGACTTTTGTTTGTAGGGTTCATACACTAGCTCAGGACTAGGGCCTTGGAATAGGTTGGAGAGTAAATTCTCCAAGGCCACTCAAACCAAACATTGGAGTCTGTCATAAGGGAGTGTAGAAGTCCAGTTACGGAAAGTTATTCGGGACCCCCCTCTAACACAGGGGCTAAACACGAGGTCGCGTAAGGAAAGGTAGCGGAGATAACCCCTCCAAAGCTGGACCGAGCGTAGTGGAGAACACATATCGAGGATTTGTTAAGGGATTTCGTCGTTTGCATTTTCCACGGGGATTCATGGGTATCGAATCCGTTCGAGGTCCTCATTTGTCTTCCGGACCATTTTCTCTCGATACCCTTGACAGGTTTCGGGCTTGATACACTACTCATTGTGGTCTACCCGACTATTGACTGTACCCGCCTGGTGACTGTTCACGTGCTGGAAAACTAGTTGCCAATATTTTCTAGGGACATACACAGGTGACTGCAGGGGTATACCGCGGTACATAGGACAGACATCCGTATTCAAGTTGCACTTGCACCGGTAAGTTTCTCTAGTGTTGGTTGTTGTAACTGTTCTTCCAAATAGTTAGTGTTTGCTTGTCTTATCTCATAGGGGCTTCTTTTAGTGAGTGTTACTGTTTGTTCGTGTAGAATACCTCAGCGTGTTGTGAATCTTCTCACACAGTGGAGGATTCAGAGCTCTTCCGGTCACGAAGGCTTCTGGGCCTGCCGCCAGTTATACTGGAGCCACCCCCACCACCATTGAGGCGGAAGCTAGACCAACAAGGGTCTTTCGAAAAAACTGGGTTTCTAACCATTGAGCCCAAACAAACCCTGGAGGAATCAATCGCCAATCTTGGATCGGTTGAAACCTAAAACACTGATATCTGGACACCGGTTATTATACCAATCCAATTTACCGAACTCCTGTCGGTGCCTCATACATCTATGGAAACAACTGCTGCTACTTCCTCTGGGAATTCTCCCATTCCCATCATTGTTGCTACCACAGGAGAAGCTTCTCCTAACTTTCCTTTGTCGGCGGTCCGAGCCACCATGGTCTCGGCCGCAACTACGTCGCACAGTGGACTGACCCCATCTATCGCGGCGACCACACCATCTTTCACACATAGTGCGACAGGCCCTCCGTTTTCATACGGTATGCCTAGTTCAGGTACAAGTCCTGCACTCACACACTCCACTTTACAGACTTTGGGTCTGGGGTCAGGGAGCTCTAACGCTCCTCTGCAAGGTCACCTTGGGGGCATTCTTGTCCCTTTCAATGCTTTTCCTTACGCTGGAGGTCACATCTCTCCTTCGTCCCCTTCGCTTGGTGGTCCGCATCAGCAGTCCGTCGGGCAGCCTGCACACACAAGTTCATTTGGAGCCGGGAGTCAAGGAACACCTGCGCAAACTCAGCCGGTAGGTTCGTCACCGTTTGTTTGGAACGGGACGTTTGGTAATAACACTTTCGCATCCACTGCTTTCCCATCTGGGGGCACACCTATTTTTGGACAGTCTACTCTGGCACAGGGTACTATTCCTACGCTGGGGGCACATCTACTAGGACCTTGGAACTCAGGACAAGGATTCATTCCTTCCTCTGGAATGTCGTTCTGGGGTAATTATTTCCATAGTCAATGGAACCCCGGACAGACTTCTATGCCTCTCCCATCGGGACTGCATGGGGTAATCCTTCCCAAAGTCCATCAAACATGATGAATGCCCAACATCCTATGTCCTTTATGTGGAATCAGCCAACGATGTCTCCGCAGATGCAAAACCCTTACGCTGGTCAGGGCCATGGTTTCTACCAGAATCCAGGCCAGCAGCCAAACTTTTCCTGGCAACCTGGTGCCAGTCAAACTCCAGGACCCCTTTATCCAGGCTATCAACAACGACCTAAACTACCCTTCTTGGTGACGTTACACTTGCCAGATTTGACACGGTTGTTAAATGATTCTATCTGTCACAATCCGCGTTGGCCTCCTATGCCAACGAAGTTGCCTTCGGACATTCCAAAGTTCAAGGCCAAGCTTAACGAAGATCCAGGTGATCACGTGACTACTTTCCACCTCTGGTGTTCATATAACTCACTAAAAGATGACTCCGTCCAGTTGCGATTGTTTCAACGCACTCTTATTGGGAGTGCCGTGAAATGGTACATAGAGCTTGATCCATCACGATACTCTTCTTTTGGCGAACTGGCAATGGCCTTCCTTAACCATTTCTAGTTACCTGTGAGATACGACACCGACACAGAGTTGCTAGCCAATTTCGAGTAGACGATAGTGGACCATATCTCGGATCATATTCGAGAGTGGCGACACTGAAAGAGTCTTATCAAGGTACCCGTCCCACCAGCATGCCTACTTGAGTGGTTCCTTAAGTCTTTAGTTCCGCAGTTATCCAAAGACGTCGTGACTTCAGGGGTTTTCTCCGAGGAAGATGCTATCATGAGGGATCAACAGTTTGAGCTTATCTATTCTCAGTCTGGTTTACTGTACAACATCCTGCCGGATGCACCAGGGTCAATACTAGATAAAACCAGACAGAGAGTCGGACCACATGCCGATGGTATCATTGGTTCGACACAAACCAAGCCCGCTGAGCAATTGACAAAACAATTGCAACAGTTATCCATACAACACTCAGCGGCCAGCCAGACTACTGCTTTGGCTGCTCCTCCTACCCAAACGTCGGAAGTACACTCCGTGCAGACGACTAACCCAAAGGCCAACCAGCAACCTGAAGGGAAGAAAAAACAACGCAGAAAGGGTAAGGGGGATAATAAACCCACTGATAATGCTGGCGAGGGCACCATGGAAAAAAGGAAGGTGAGGTATCCATGCAAATTATGTGCGGAAGACCACCCGACCCATCTATGTCCTCGACTTGCGGAGGCACAGAAGTTTGTCACACAGCAACAACAAGCCGTGTTGACTAATCCCTTTCAGCATGGGCAAAATTTAACTCAAGCCTCTATAAATGCCGAAGGGGGTAGCCAAGAAACTTGCCCTCCCCCAAACAATTCCTCTTCCGCGAACATATACATGGTTAAAAGTGATGCTTTAATAACGACTAGAGCACACGACTATAGTAAACCAAGCGCCTCTGAGAAGGGCAAAGAAGCCGAGTCCCATCTCTTCCTCTACAGATCGAGAAGACGTTGGGTGAAACAATGACACGCATTCCAAAAGGTGCGTTTAAGAGAGCTTCTCACAATCCAAATGCAAGGGCCGCCCAGAATTACTCTATGGTGGAAGATTTATCCCAAACCCCTTGCGCTATGTCCGCTTTGGAGGTACTCCAAAGTTGCCCCGCTCAGAGGAAAGCCTTGTTGACTGCTTTAGGCTCTACTGAGATTTGTAACCCAGGTACCATCATGTTAGATACGACTGACTTGAAACCTTGTTTTCCTTACCACGTCGCATTTCAGATAGTAGTGGCTCACCCCACGAAAACGTTTACGCGGAATATCTACCGCACGGTGGTCGATGAGGGAACTTCGACTTGCATTATGTCGTTAGCATGTTGGAAATCCATTGGTCAGCCCGAGTTGTCTCCATCACCTACTCTCCTTACTGCGTTCGACGATCGTTCTTTTCGACCACATGGCATCATTCCTTCTTTCCCTATGTAGTTAGGGGGAAATACCGTGTGCGTCGAAGTCGAGGTAGTCAACGCCCCCATCGACTACAATCTCTTGTTAGGGCGTAGTTGGACTTATGCTATGCAAGCTGTGGTCGCTATAGTTTTCTGAGTCTTATTGTTTCCACATGAGAGCCGGATAGTGACCATTGATCAGTTGTCCTTCTCTGGACCTGACCCGGCCTTGGGGGCATCCACGGTTCCCATGATAGATAATCCTCAAGCCGGTGTTGTTAACATAGGAGTTGGTTTGTGCCCATCTTTGATGGGTACTTTCGATTACCCACCTCCTCAAGGCGATATCAATTTTATATCGACTCACCACAAGGATGAGATTTTCCATGTTTCGTCATTCCGCACGACTTACTTTGAGGATCCATGGATTCTTCCTTCCCCATCAGCCACGATGGATGAGACAGGGCACTCTGGCATGTCCATGCCCTTGTCGGTTGTTGAATTAGTGTACTCGTTAGTCCAGCAAGCTTCAGCTACTCCTGATCTGACTCCTGCACAAGCATTGGATCCACTTCCAGAGCCTATTTGGGCTCAGGGTTCTCTTGCTACTACCGATTCGTTAGACTTAGTCTTTCCTTCTAACGAAGTTGTAATCGAAGAAATGACTAGTCCGGACAAACCTTGGGACGATCTTCATCACAGATCATATTTCCTCCCAGTGTTACACTGAATTGAGGTAGGAGAATTCACTACCACCATGACGGGAGATCAGCTGTGTCCTATTAACCTCTTAGCTACACTGGAAATTTATGCTGAGGGGAATATGGCGACTATCGTTGAAACTATACCTATCAATATCTCCCAAAACCCTGGCGTCGTGGAGAATGTCTTCGTTGGAGCGGATTGCTCCCCCGAAGAGATTCAGATTTACACAGATATTTTCAAAGAATTCCGTGACGTTTTTGCCTGTTCTTATGAGGAAATGCCAGGCATCGATCCAAATATAGTTGAACATGAAATCACAACGTATCCTGATGCTAAGCCTGTTCGACAAAAACTTCGTCCAGTTAATCCTAAGAAAGCAGCAGCCATCAAAGCTGAGGTTGAGAAATTGCTCAAGGCAGGGTTCATTTACCCTATACATTTGACTCAATGGGTGTCAAACCCCGTGCCGGTCGATAAAAAACAAGGCACGATTCGCGTATGTACCGATTTTCGTGATTTGAACAAGGCATGTCCGAAAGATAATTATCCAACCCCATTCATCGACCAGATCATTGATGAATGTGCTGGTTGTTAAGCCTTTTCATTCATGGATGGTTTTTCAGGCTATAATCAAATCCAAATCAAACCAGAGGACCAACATAAAACGACATTCATTTGTCCGTGGGGTACATTTGCCTATCGTAAAATGCCTTTTGGCCTCAAGAATGCTGGAGCCACTTTCTAGCGGGCCATGTCCTTCGCGTTTCATGATCTCAAACATATATTCGAGGCCTATCTAGATGATTTAGCATCACGCTCTCACAAGTGAAAGGAGCATCCTATGCACCTCCGACTAATCTTCGAACACTGTCGCTACTTTAGGATTCGCTTGAATCCCAACAAGTGCAGCTTTTGCGTCGCGTCAGGACGTCTATTAGGTTTCATTGTATCAACCTCAGGGATCATGGTGGATCCTCTTAAGGTGGAGGCAATAGTCCAGTTGCCCCCCCCCACGCACAATTTTACAACTTCAGAGTCTTCAAGGCAAGGCGAACTTCTTACGACGCTTCATCGCCAACTATGCCGAAATCACCAAGGGCTTTATGCATTTACTGAAGAAAGATGTTCCCTTTTTTTGGGACGAAGTTGCTTAACGCTCTTACGACACATTAAAACACGCTCTTACAACCGAATTATAACAAGGATTTCCTATTATATCTGGCTGCCACAGAGTCAACCATCGGCATGGTTTTAGTTCAGGAAGATGATTCATTTTCTGAATATGTGATCTATTACCTGAGCCGAGGCCTCGTAGGACTGGAACTGAATTATACCCATCTAGAAAAACTTGCGTTGGCAGCAGTTCATGTTGTTCAACGGTTCCATCACTATGTTCTGTTTCACAAGACCACCATCATTGTCATCGTGAATCCATTCCAATACATGTTGACATGACGATTTATCAGCGGAAAAATCAGTAGATGGATGGTCATCCTGCAAGAATTTGACTTAGACTTTGTTTCAGCCAAGTCCAAGAATTCATTGGTCTTCGCAGAACTTATTTCGAAACTTCTGGTTGAGTCAGGTGACGTTGTGCCTGAGGAATCGCCTATCCGGGGGGATATGTTTTTGATCGAATTGTCAGACCCATGATATGGAGATATACTGATCTATCTCCATACTTTGAAGTGCCCCACCTTTGCTTCTCGTGATGAGCGTCGGCGGATACGCCATCAGGCCAAGAACTATCTCATACTCAATGATACGTTGTATCGGACAGGTGTAGACTATGTCTTGCGTCGATGTCTCACTCATGAGGAGGCCGTCATAGTGCTCAACGATTGTCATACAAGAGCTTGTGGCGGTCACTTATCTGGGTTGGAAACAGCCCAAAATATTTTACGAGCAGGTTACTTCTGGCCCACACTTATGAAAGATTGTATCGAGTCGGTCAAGAAGTGCCATCCATGCCAAATCTTCTCACGGAAGATGAGGGCACATCCAGCTCCTATATTTCCTGTCATCACAGTTGGTCCCTTCACTAAGTGGGGGATTGATTACACTACATGCAACCCCCCGTCAGCAAGGGGGCACCGCTATATCATCGTAGCCGTCGACTACTTCACTAAGTGGGTTGAAGCTATGCCAACGTTTAAAGATGATGGTGAGACTGCGGCTCTCTTCTTATTTAACCAGATTATAGCACGGTTCGACGTCCCGAGAGAGATTGTCACTGACCATGGCAGCCACTTTCAGAACCAAATGATGTCTGAGTTAACATCAAATCTTGGGTTATGGAAAGAACATTCCTCACCTTACTATCCCCAAGCCAATGTGCAGGTAGAAGTTGTTAAAAAAACTCTCAAGACAATGCTACAGCGAACTATCAACTCAGCCAAGTCAAATTGGCATTTGATGTTATACTCGACATTATGGGCTTACTGAACATCAGTTAAGACTGCAACCGGTTTCTCACCTTTCCAAATCGTTTATGGGCTGGAGGCAGTCTTGCCCATCGAATGTCAAATTCCATCTCTGAAATTGGCAGTACAGTTATTGCCAGACACTTCTCCACTCGAAGAACGGTTAGTACACCTTGATCAGCTTGATGAACAGCGTCGCGATGCGGCCCTGGCCAACGAGGCTCATAAACATAAGGTCAAGTGTCAATATGATAGGTCCATTTGTCCTCAGATCTTTTCTGAGGACGACCTTGTCCTGGTTTACGACCAAGATAAGGACCCCCTGGGGGCAGGCAAGTTTAAACCCATGTGGTTCAAACCCTTCATTATTAAGGAGGTTTTAAAAAAGGGTGCTTATCGTTTGGTTGATTTTGAAGGGAATGTTTTGGCAGAGCCTAGAAATGGGCTCTACCTCAAGAAGTATTACTCATAGCATGGTCACTGTGGGTAACTCTTTGTAACATATGTATAGTCTTTGTGCTATTACCTTCTTTCGTTTCTTTTGAAAAACGTGTTATGGACGTGTCATTAATGTTATCTTTCGTCACTATGGAAGATGTCAAGTGAGTCTGAGGTGTTCATTGGGTATGCAGACGGTGCTAGTCGACACATGCGGGGGCTGGCCTCCGTCGCTTGGGTAATATTTACACCACAGGGTCAGTTGTTATCTTCTAGGGGGATATGCTTGGGCGACACCACAAATAATGTTGTTGAGTATAGTGCAGTCATTGAGTTGCTTCGTGACGCTTTGTCATTGGGTATCTCTCGTCTCTGGGTCTATCTAGACGCTCAACTGGTTGTGTCACAGCTAAACAGAACATACCGAGTTCATGACCCAATGTTACACCGACGGTTCCTTAGGGTACGTCTCTTGGAATGCAACTTTGATTATATTACATATTTTCATGTTCCTAGGAGTCTAAATAAAATCACAGATACTCTAGCTAATCATATTTTAGATTGGCATCTTGCTCACATATAAAAAGATCATGATCACACACATGTAAATACATTTTGGTACACATCATCCATAAGACACGAAAAGAAATAAAAACCATATATAAACATGATAAAATCTCAGAGTACATAGATGGGCGCAGGCGCCTCAAAAAATGGGAACCATAATGAGTCACCGGGGCTTATGCCCTCAAAAAATATATACAACAAGGTGCTCATGGAACATAAAAAGTTTACAAGTCTGCTCAGGGCATGTGGGCCATGTTATAATCATGTAGAGCCTGGGATAAATGCCTAAACAATCAGACCCATGTCCGAGGTGCCCCCACAACATGAGTCTGCATAAAGGGCGGCAAGTCCTCTATCTTTGCCATGGGAACTGTGCGAGTGAGAGCAGTGAAGTTCCGCTCAATCCGCCTAAGAACCCTCTCAGCCTCCCTTGTCGGGAGGTTCCCTGCCACTGCTGCTCCCCCGACGACGACAGCTATGGCCTCTGGCCATGGGCGGCGCCTGTTCCAAGCATAATCGGCAGGTCGCACGGGTCCCACATCTACACGCAATACAATGTTCACCCATCAAAAAATCTGTTATACAAAAACATGATATATATCAAAAAGACATAAAAATTACATATACAAACAAAAAAAAACTAGATAGGTGGAGACTTACCCATCTCCCCTCGCTCCTCACCAGGAGGCACTGGTACCGCTGGATCTCTGGAAAAATCAATCCCTGCATATGGGTAATCCTCGATAGATGGGATCTGTCATGACAGCCACGCAAAGAAATCGTCGTTGAAGGCCTCTGTGGTCCTTCCACCACCTTGTCGCGGCAGCAAGGCTGCCCATCTGCACACTGCAGGGAAAGTCGCCAGATGTCCTCGTACTGTCAGCCGAGGACTGAAACATGGAACTCTCTCAAAGAAAAACAAACATAGGATGGTCCCAAACCCGAAGTTCCTATCCGTCCGTTGTCTGCAAGTTGTCAACTGATTTGTCATGCTTGCCAGTAATGTGGTACTCCAGCCAAAAATGTGTGCATTCATGCACTGAATTGCAAAGTTCATCTGTGCGCGTGATGCCTGATGCACGGCCGCAGAGCCGGTAATCCGCCCGATGAGTGATAAAATGGTCTGGAGGGCGAGGCTGGTAATCCTACTCATGGGAACCGAGGAAGATCTCTGATCGGTCCCAGCCTCATAGTACTCCTCTATCAATTTCGAGACTTTGCTCGGCCCCGCAGGAAAAGTATGAAAGTTGACGGGTTCCCCTCTCCTCGAGAGGCCCGTCAAAAAGTAGATATCCTCGGTGGTGGGCACCAAGGATTGCCCCTCTATCATAAAGGCCTCTACAACTGGGTGCCAATAATCAACCAAGGCATTCAATAGCCTGGGTTCAGCGCGCATAAGCGGACACAGGAAAAATTTCACCAAGCCACACTGCGTCAGCACAGCCATGACGTTCGGATCTGCAGCCACTGCCTCATTGGCATCCTCGTGCTCCCTCTCCCTCCACTGAACATACAACCTGCCAAAACCACAAGGCAAAAGGAGGGCATCAGTACTTAGTTAGGTTGGGTTTGTCATCACGCGGGGGGTACCCGCAGGCTGTCGAGGCGACAGATGCGGGTACCCGTGCGTAGCTTTGGCTCTGCGCGTGGGTACCCGCGGGCTGTCCCTGGACAGCCCGCGTTTGCCTAGGGCCAACCTCTTTGAGGTCGACGCCCACCCCCAAACTCAAAAACAAACAATAAATGAAGTATTGAAATGCAAGATAAGGGAGTTTGTACTTACTTGGTCCAAGCAGAAGTCCGTTTCGTCCACTGTAGCTCCCGGAATCACGATCTTTGGCAAAGGGGGTCTTTTGGCTCCAGAGTCAATTTCCAAATCAGCAATGGTGATAATGAGCTGCCAGCTTCTATTTATAGACTTTTTGGCCTCTTTTTGTCACTTTTTTGGGCCCCTTTATCAGTTTCTTTATACCAAAAACCATTTTGAGTGGTTCAGGAGATATATGGGAGGGATTTGATCAGGTATTGGGACAATTTTTATTGAGTTTCAAAAAATAAAAATAAAAAAATATATATGGACGGTTCATAAAAAAAAATTCAAAAATCAACTTGAGCATATAGGGTAGGATTTCATCCCCACTGTTGCATCTCGTTGCCTTTTGTTCTTACGATATAGGATCGATCCCATCCAGTTGTGACATGGAACTGTCATATCTTCTCTAGAAGTGTCACAACTCGGTGGTAGAGCTTACCAAAACATGGATGCCCTAGGTAGTTCCTGGTTTCATTATGGTGTCCATGCCGCTTCTGACAACATAGTAGGCTCAGGAGTCCGTATAGTCTTCTGAATACAAATTTGAGCCTCATTTGCATGGGTGTTTTTCACTCTTTGACTTACCCTCCGGACTCCCAAAACATAACGGGTCTCCTTTTAAGCCCTTTTTCAGACCCTCTAAACATGAAAAGATTGTCGAGCGATTTTGTGACCCTTCACGCTCATTAAAATGAAATTTGAAGTCACGTCTATCCGGCGGTAGTTTACCCCTTTTTCGGTCCGGATGGTCAACTGTACGAACAAAGGAATACTCTAGTGAATGTCCATTCTCTAGAAGAGTATCCTCAGGTATAATTTTATTCCTTTTTCGGGCCTGAGGGACTAAACTTACGAAAAAGAAACCCCCCCCCCGGAGTCCATAGTTAAGCTCTTTTCAGACTCTCTAAAATTGAAAAGATTGTCGAGTGACCCTATTCTTTCACACTCGTTAAAACGGTCCAGAAGAACATTCCTGACGGAGTCCATAGTTAAGCTTTTTTCAGACTCCTTAAAATTGAAAAAATAGCCGAGTGATCTTGTCCTTGTCACACTCGTTAAAATGGTTTTGAATTGACGTCTAGTTGGTGCTAGTTTACCCCTTTTTCGAACTGACTAGACTATTGTCGAAAAAGGTACCTCAATGGAGTTTCCTTTTATTCTTTTTTAGACTCTCTAAACATGAAAAATCACCGAGCTTCCCTTCTTTGGGCTTGTTAAACTTACATCGAATGACGTTACCATTGTGTGTTCTATCAACTGCATTTGCATACCTTACCCATCAGTCTAGTAACAATTTGCGTCTACGTTTTAACACCTTTGGCCACTGGAGGATTTTTCCCCGAGTATCATTTCCTAGAACATCAGTCTTGTCCTTGTGCCTTGAGCTTGTATGTTTGCTATACTCGTTCCTCCCTTGTAACGTACTATTCCTTTATTCTTTTTTCCAAATCAACAAAAAGAACAAAAAAAATCAAATATACCCCAAAAAGAGGATGGGAAAAGTATTTTCTTTATTGCCAGCATTATGAGTCGCCCTTGGATAAAGCACATTTGTCCATTTGATTCATCAGATTATGGGATGTAGTACAACCTTAGGAATCTTTTCTCACTATATTGAGTTGTGTCCTCCACCGTTTGGTTACTCTTCCAAACATATGGAGAGTTTGCGTTGCCTCCTGCTTCGTAGAGTTATGATTAACAGATATGTTGCCTGAGTCTTATCACTTGTCATGCTATTGTCCAAGGGAAGTTTGTCACTAAGCTTGAGTCGGCCCCTCTGCAATATGTCTCTTGTCCGCATACCCGACCATCCTGAACATCCAATCAAGTCTTTGTTCGAAATCACTGAAGCCTTCAGTCCGATCATCAAAATTATCAAGTCCATAACCGACGAGCCGTCGAAGACCTATGGGTAGTGCAGTCGTACACTCACATTACACTCCTACCCGAGTTTAGAAGATTTTGAAGTTGTTGCTCGAGCTCTGAAGTACAGCCATCAGGCCAAATCATCTTCTGGGAGATGGATACTTTATATGTATATCTTTCTGATTTCGAGATGTAGCTCTGTTGTGTATTACTCGCGGCTACTCTTCATAGTTATTTGACATGGATCTACAGTGTATTTGGTTGGTAGCCATGGTTCTATTTTATTCCGAGCATGGGTATGCCCGCCTCGGTGAGACATTTGATATTTTTTGCAGACGGCACCTCTTGATTCCTGATTCCTGGGCCCACTCATTTAGCATATCAGTACAGACTGATAAAGAATTGTTAATGTATTTCGGCCATCAGATGCTCTTCTGATCTCACACATTAGGGGGCATCTGTTATAACCCTAAATTGCACCACACATGCTTACCTGGCATCAGGCCAACTCATGTCTCTTCATTTCCAAAGCCATGCTGAATAAAACCTTGAAAAACCTCTTAAATTAAGTAACCCGCACCCTAACCCATTACTGGGCACGTTGGAATGCTGGAAGACTTACTACTGCATGCGTTGGAACGCTGGCTGGCCCACTACAACCCGCGTTTACCTAACAAAGCACAAAAACAGGAAAGTTTCCGACGGGGCGAAAAGCTTTGGGTCAGTTAACTGGAACTCCCAGCCATGCATGGCCGAGAGTTCGTCCAAAACCCTAGCTCCTTCTAGCCTATAAAATAAGGGGTAGGGGTAGTATTTGGAGGAGGAAAAAGATAGCAAAGAAACTCTGCCCAATTGTCGAATCCATTTGTCCCAACCCTTTAGCCTTTCCTCAAGATTAAGGAGAATTCAAGCAAAGAAGTTGGAGGACAAAGAAGAGGAGGAGCCCAGGATCAGGATCGAGGAACGGTGGCCGGTCTCTATCATTATTGTAAGTTGATTCATCTTGAGATTAATAAAAGAATACTTTTCCCATCCCAATATGCGAGTGATATATATTTTATTTGATTTATGCGTAATCTCTAACCCTTAGATAGAAGAATAGCATGCATGCGTAGTGTTTTGTCTTGATTGCAGGATTGTCTTTGGAAGGAGCAGCGAGAGCAAGCGGATAAAGCGTAATGGAGGATCTACATCAAACATCAATAAGAAAAAGGTTAGTAGGTCTCTTCCATGCTTGTGTGTGAAAAAGGGGTTTGAGTATTGGGGTGATAGGTTAAAAGTGTTTTCTTTGAGGTCATGATCTGCGTACAAGTTCAGCCCTAGCTTTTTAGTCCATAGGGTATTATTTCCCAACAATTCCTCGACTTGTTGAGGTATGTCCCTTATATATAAGCAGAAAAGGAAAAGGTGCAGTGCTTCATCAGCGGGCTACCCAAGGACTACCAAAACAGAATTGAGATTGATGAGCCAAAGACCTTAGAAGACACTATTCGAAAGGCAACATATTGTCAGGAACAATATGGACGTCGATCAGAGCCTCGTGAAGACTGGAAATAGAAGGGTGGTTCGATATTTCAGAAAAAGGGGATCAAATCCTCAAGACTTAAGAACTACAAGAAGAACCACAGAATGAACTTCCCAGCCCGGAGTGTACTCCAGCAGAACTTTCCCTCATTGGGCGGAAATAAAACTTCTGGACCTATAACAATGAAGGTGGATAACACGAAGAGAGAACCTCTGAAATGTTGGGGTTGTGGAGAAGAGCATCTCCTGAGAGACTATCCACACCAACAAAAGAACAGTCGGAAAGTTTATAACATTCAGGAAGCTACCACAGTCAATGATGTGGCAAGGAGTGTGCCGCAGATTTATGCAGCCTTGGATAATAACCAAGCTGACCACCAAGCTTCAATGGTGGAAATAGAAGGTATGATTTTCAACCATCTGGTGTCTGTTTTGATTGACCCTGGTTCAAATTTGAGTTATATAGCCCCTAAAGTTGTTGATAAATGTAAACTACAGCCTCACAAGAACACCAAGCCATGGTTAGCACAGTTAGCTACTGGCACTAAAAGAAGAGTAGCAGAGGCCATACCAGCCTGCCAATTGATGTTGGGTGAATTCCCCACCCAAGCAACCCTTAACATATTACCCCTGGGATCATATGATTTGTTGATTGGTACGGATTGGCTAGCCGCCCATAAAGCCAGACTGGACTGTTACCATAAAACCTTAGAATGTGTGAGCAAAGAAGGAAAAAGGATAACCCTTCAAGGGATTCGAAAACCTGTCTCGGTGAGGCAAATATCAGCCCTGCAAATGAGAAAGTATTGCCGAAAAGGATGTCCCCTATATGCAATACAGGTGTTGAAAACAATCGAAGGTGATAAACCAAGCCCTGATGATCACCCTATCCTGAGAGA
>ML820714.1:0-13422 GCA_009831015.1 Picea engelmannii
GTGGAAGGTATCATCCCTATAAAAGTGCAAAATGGAGAAATCAATTATGTGAATTATGTGTTTCTTGTGAAATAAATTCAATTAAAGACGAGACACCATTGATGAGGTAGTTTCAATAGGTGTTGAATATGGTTTGTATATATTTGAACTTATGGTTGTTTCTCTATAGTGACAAGCATTGTTGATAATCACTACTTGTACAAGTTAGTTATGGAAGAAAATATATGGTCATCTCAACTTTCATAACTTTTTATTGTTGTGAAAGCATAATGTGGTTTATGGATTGCTTTAAATACACAATAGGAAAGATTTGTGGGAATATGTAAGTTTGGAAAGTGATACACATGATGTGAAAGTGATACACAATTTGGGAAGATGCATGGAGAGAAGATTGCCAACTTGAGTTGGTACATTGTGAGTGAAAGTGATACACAATTTGGGAAGATGCATGCAGAGTTGATTGCCAACATGAATTGGTACATTGTTATATCTAGACTAATAATTTTTCTATCATTTCTTGGAGAAATAAAGTATGTCATTCTTCAAGGAATATTTGGATATATTTATTGAGGAATAAATCTATAGCATTCCAAGTGTTCACAATATTTAAAGTTCTGGTTGAGAAACATAATGGTTTTCAGACCAAATTTTTCGAGAAAAAAATGGTGGCGATAAAGCTTCTAGAGAGTGAGTGTACCTCTAAAGAATATAGAGAGTAGTTGATGCATTGAGTAGAGACCACACATGTTTTCAGTGAATTCTCTTCAGATGAATCTACATGAAAATATTCTCACTTTATAGAGTGACGATAACTAGTACAAAGGGGTCAAGGATTTTATCGGACCAAACACAATGATGGTACCAAAATTTGAAGGATTTACTATGGATAATGATGAATTATTGAGATTTAAGGTTGAATTTACATATCTCCCAATGACGAGTTGAGGACTATGATCCCAGATGAGGCTCAGAGAGCAGTGTACATGGCTCATTCTAGAATCACGAAGATGAGGGAAGACCTTAAACCCTTATTCTTTTGGAAAGGAATGAAGGAAAACATAGTCAATGACCTTGCAATATGTCTAGAATGTCATTAACTGAAGGTTGAACATAGACATCTGGAAGGATTAATACAACCACATTCTATTTTAGAATCAAAATCGGAGGTCATTTCGATGGATTTCATTGTTGGATTTCCATTGACAACAAGGAGACACGACTCGATTTTTGTGGTAGTAGACACTCTAACAAAGAGTGTTGATTTTATTCTTGTTCGTATGATGTATAATGCACCTAACTTAGCTACAGATTTCATCAGTGAGATCGTGAGGTTGCATTGCATGCCTAAGAGGATTATATCCGATTGCGGATTGATGTTTACTAGACGATTTTGGACTATTTTTCAAGAGGCATTGGGAACCCAACTTAACATTAGTATTGTGTATCACTCGGAGACAAATGGACAGACTGAACAAACAAACCAAATCTTGGAGGACATGTTGTGCATGTACATGATGGACCAACAGAAGAATTGGGAATAATTATTTCGAGTGGTAGAATTCACATATAACAATAGTTATCAAAGAACCATTAAGATGGCACCTTTTGAGTTTCTTTACATGCGACTGTGTCAGACACCTTTGATTTGGGATCATCTTGAGGATAGGGTCCTGGTGGGACCAGAAGCGATCCAAGAAATGGAATATCAATGCAAAATATAAGACAAAATATCAAGGAAGAATAGGGTTGGCAATAGAGTTATGTCGATGCGCATCATGTCGATTGTAGTTATGGAGATTGACGATCAAGTCTTCTTGTGGGTGAAACCGCATAAGAGTTATATCAAGTTTGGAAAGGTTCTAAACTCTCTACTAGGTTCGGTGGATCCTAAGATATTGTGGAAAGGAGAGGGTTGTGGCCTATTTGACTAGCCTTGCCTGATTCTTTGAGGTATACACATGATGTCTTTGACATATCTATTTTGAGACATTATGTTAGTGATCCTAATCATGTTGTTGAATTGAGTACATTGCAGGTATCAGATGAGGGTGCACTTACGATTGAGCCAATCTGTATCCTATACCATTGCATTCGACAACTGCGACGTCGAACAATATATCAGGTCAAGGTCTAGTGGGACAACTACTCCGCACTCGGCGACCTAGGAGGACGCATATGATATGTGCCAACAATTTCCATTTTTGTTGATAGATAGACTTATGATAATGCGATACACCTTATTTAGGCACTTATATACTGTGAAACGTCAGGATGAATTTTAAAACAAGAGAGGTTGTATGTAACATCCTCCTCTTGCGCACACTGAGTGAACTTAATCTTTGAGGACACTTGTTGGAAAGCTATCCGGATTATTATACTATTGGTAGTTCGATTAGGATTATAAGACATTATGGATTGACGATATGTTATTTTTTTGTATTCACATAGATAGGTGCTATTGACTGGGTTCTCCTAAGTGTGCAGGACTTTGTACATTGAGGATGCAGAGGCATCGATGAAAACCCTTGGACTCTGGATCGATTCAGGGAGAGGACTGTTGGGTTTGGATGTTATTGATGTGACACATGTACATATGATTAGATTTTATGATGATTGATTATTGTTGCTTTCATGATTTGTTGATGGATGCAGGATGGCGATAGCTTACCAAATAGACTCACATGTGGAGTAGAGGGGTCATGCAGGACAACCAAAGACTTGAGGGAGAGGTTTGGAGAACAACCTTTCCACAACCTACTAGAATTCCCATGGTGGCTCGAACTATAGGTTAACAATTACCTAGTTCAATAAGGCCCATGATATCGTGAGGGAAGACTATGAAAATTTATCACGATGATTCTAACGGGTGCACAATAAGAGAGGGGCCTTATTCGTTAGAGGACCTTAGTCTCCCACAAGATCAATTGGTGGAGTATTGACTCTAGGGGTTTTTTATGTCTACCTAAGTTAGTCAAGAGACGAGTGGCACCCTTGGAGCACTTAGTGAATCTTGAAGGGCACGTCACACAAGGAAAAGGGAGTGAGGCAAGTGGAACCCTTGGAGAATGTAGTGCATCCTGAAGGGAACATCATGCAAGGAAAATGAAAGGAGGTGGGTGGCACCCTTGCAGCACGTAGTGCATCCTGAAGGGCATGTTGCGATTTTAACTGTTAAGTGAATAAACCTAGTCTGCCTTAAAATGAATGATGTTATAAGATTTAAAAATAATATTTCCCTAATGAAAATGTTGCCCAACCTATTGAAATTAAACCTAGGTGTAAGTAGAACATGTGGTAAATAAAATAAAATAATAATAAATAAACATGTAACAAGAAGGGAGGTAAGAAATTCAAGTTATTTATTAAAGTCAATTTTAATGGTTGTTTCATCTACACTTGCTAAATTAATTTTTAATTAAAGAAGAAAAAGGGTAAATGTTTTTTTTATCTACACTTGCTAAAATGATTTTTAGTTAAAAAGGAAAGAGAGGGAAACTTAAATAAATAGAAAATTTAAGGAAAAGAGGAAACTTAAAGAAAGGGGAAACGTAAAGAAAAAATTGAATGTCTCACTTAGTAAGGAATCCTACCTTGGGAACTTGCTATTTATGAACTCAAAGATGAATTAAGTAAGGTGTAACTCATTTAAGATTTGTAAGGGAATATTGGGACACCAAGGAACGTTTTTAGGAATGATTTTAGGTGGGTGAAGGAAATATGAATAGTTAAAAAATTAATAAAATTAATTCTCTGGTGCAACTAGCGGAAGGGTGACATGTGTATGGGGGAGATTATTCCTAATTAAATTAATGAAAAAGGAATTTAATGAGAATTTTGGAAACTAATTACTTAAAAACTCTATAAAAAGGTTGGAGGAGGAGTAGTATGGGCCTGATCGTTTTGCATAATGTTATGTTGCTAAATTTTTATCTTGACTAAGATTTATTTTGTGGGAGTTGGGATACTCAACTTAGGTAATGATTGGTAGCTTGGCCTTTCGAGGTGAGTTGGGTGCTAGAACTTCTCTGTTATTGTGTGTGTGGCCCCTTTGCAGCTCGGGGGGAAGAAGAGTACCCCTAGAATTCACTCGGAGGTACCAGTGAGGTCACATCATTGTCAAGCGGGAGGTGGATGGAGCGCGCATGGAAAAGAAACTTCATAGCATTCACGTTTGGCTAAGGTACGTTGTTAAAGTTGTTACTTGCAATAAAATTTAAGTTACACATGTTATTTTTCTGTGTTGTGTTGAATATTTCATTGCCATGTGATTTATTGCACCTTCTTTCCTACAGTATTTGTAATCCCCTTGCTCGTTGTATTCTGAATTGATTTCCCATGGTGAACCCAACCTTTGATCTTCATGCATCGTGTTCGTCATCAAGTTGCGTTGTTTAACTTTTGTCATTGTTTCCTTTCGACTCCAATAAAAATATATATATATATTTGTGTTGCATCACATGTAGTCATAACCATTGGGGTTGTTACACAAACAAGGAGGAGATGGATAGAACAAACATCATTAAGGATTTGTTTGCAAACAAGGAGGATATGTCTTATTGAAATCATTTGTATTTTTTTAAGTTTTTCAGTGTGGACGATGTTGACCGTAGGAATCATACAAGAGATGCACTATCATAACCATTTGAAAATGTTTAAGTTGTAAATGTGGATGTTATTAATCATCGGCATGAGAGAGATGAGTTGAGGATGATAAATATATTTTACTTATTAATTAAAATATCTCAATATTTTCAGAATATGGTAAATTGTAAATTGAGTAAAACATCTTGAGAAAATATCAAAATAAAGGAGACTACAATTTTAAGGTTTGAATTCATAGCCTCTGACTTACGTCTCATGATGAAAATTGCTCTCATTTACCATAACATCCTTAGCCATTGGAGCTGCTAGAGTAGGGATAGTAAGCAAATAATGTGAAAACAAATTGTTTTCTTGATTTTGATTTTGATTTTTTCATAAGAATATGGTGGATCGCATGATCTAGTGTTAATATTCAAATGGGTTATTTTTAAAGTAATCATGGGTATTCATCACAATTAAGGAGTCTCTATACAAATGTGAGAAGAGGGTGAAAATTAAAAGATAGAGAATGGTATGTCCATTTTATTTACAACACAACTCAAATCCACTACCATATGGTGGACCATTGATGTAGGAAATTTATAATTTTTTTTTTTTTAATAAAACTTAATTGTCAATGTCCTTTACAACCTAATAGTATTTTCAATCCTAAAATGATATAATAAAGAAATTAAACTATACACTAGATCTAGTACTTCGAATCTAAACAATAAATATGATATTCTATTTTTAACTATTTGTGTAGGATTAATATCATACAAAACAGAGAGTAGAAGAAAAATGTATGTAGAGATTGGAAAGTTGAGTTGGAGTGCTATCAATGTCTTCTTATGAATATGTATATGCATTATCCATTTGATAACTTATTATTCCACTGAGAATAAATAATTAGGGATTGGATCCCATGGAGTATTAGGACAGCACCAAAAGAACCAAGATTTATGTTCTTGAAAATCCTTTGCAAGGAACATATTATTGTATGATTAGTTGAAGAACTAGAGGAGGTGCAATTGTCAAAATACTTAGTAKCCATACCTCAAATTAATCTCTAACTGAATGACAATCTTCTCTAAGTTGTTTTTTTTAATTGCTCATCAATTTTTTTGTTGTAATTCGCTTTTATATTCCATGGTTAGAACAAAAACATATTCTAGTATATTAGAACTATGGTTRACATATGGTTGACCACATTTAACTATAGTTGATTCYAGTAGACCATTATTGAMCATGGTTGACCATGTTTAATTATAAGTGACTATGGTTGAGMATGATTGGCTATGCTATGTTTCTTATGTCAAATTTCTATGACCATGTTTGACTGTGGTATCTTCYTTATGTTTAACCATGTTTAAAAATGGTATGTTCCTTATGTTTGATTATGGCTAACCATGTCATATCATGGTTGAATTATGTTGAATTTCTATGTTTCTCAATGGTTATGTCAAAATGTGATTTCCATCAAGCTTTATGTGACATTGTGACATTCCTGTAGGGTTATGTTTGATTGTGATGTTCCCCAATGAGTATATCCCATTGTTATTCAATGTGTTATGTCAAATTGATTTGTTCCTCTATGGTTATGTCACATGCGACATTCATTAAGGGTTATGTCACCTTGCGACATTCATTAAGGGTTATGTTTCAATGCGATGTTTGTAAGTGGTCATGATGCATCGTGATATTCATATTGGTCATATTATATGAAATTTCTATGTTCCTTAATGGTTATGTCACATTAGAAAATTAATTAATATTTTTGTCACATTTATTAGTTTGTGATGCTACTCAATGGTTATGTAGAATTGTGACAATTATATTGGTTGACTAATATTGAATTGGTGTTTTCCTTGATGCTTGTGTTGTAACATGATGTTCCTAAAGAGTTGGGTAAAATTGTAATGTTCCTCAATCGTTATTTCATATAGTGATGTTTATCATGGTTGACTCATGTCAACCATGGTTTTCTTTAGTTGGAAATGGTCCACTATAGACATGGTTGAATATAGTTGATTAGGGTTGAATTTGATCACATTCCAATGTTAGACAAGGGTTTTCTCAGATTATATGTTCATCACATTGTGACATAAAATTATGTTTGACACATTGAGATGTAGGGTTATGTTCATCACATTGCAATATTCATAAAAAATTAGGTTGGATTGAATCATATTGCGATGTTCATGAAGGGTTATGTTGAATTGCAATGTCAAGGATTATGTTGGATTACAACATTCATCAAGGGTTGTGCTGGTGATCCTACAGGATTTTTCGAATGACTTATGGTTGAGTTTTATTCGCATGCATTAATTGATCATTGGGAAACTTTAACGAAAGAGCGAGAAAAGAAAATGCATTAGACAACCATTAACATAATTGTAGATCTAAAATGCGATAAAAAATAGCAAACCATAATGCACAAGTTTGATAACGGAGTTTGGCACAACTTTGCCTACGTCTCCGGGCCTTTTCTCTGTGAGGGAGGCTTCTTTATTTCTTTTTGAAAGCTTATTATTACATCTTTACAATGCCGATTGGCTTCTAGATTGATCTGGTCATGTTCGCCATGATCTCTAGAATCTTTCACAACTTACGGCACCTAAAACGGATGTCCCGAGCTCTCAGAAATCGTCCGACAACATCTCTTCCTCAACAGCTTCCCTGCCTCGAACTGGCTTAGACCTGGCTTTTCCTCAACATCTCTGCTCTCCAAAACCGTCCAAAATCTCTCCAAAGGCTTACCAAATGCCTCAATCAGGCCTTGGTTAAATAGTGGGAAAGTTGGTTATCAATCTCCAACTTCCTCCCAAAAATTAGGCTCTAAAAAAGCCCAATAACCCCCAATTACATTAAAAAATGGGTTTAATTACATTTAATAAATCAAAAGTGGTTAAATAACCCACTTTAAACTATATATTATAGTTATCAAGGTGTAATCGCCTCTTTCTCGGGCGCGTGCACCTTTACACTGGTCACATGGCACCCATATGGCCTAGCGCTAGCCCTACGGGCTAAGCGCTGGCCCTAACCCCCTTTGCGCTCCAGCACAGGTCATATGGTATTTGTACATAAAACCTCAGGCTAACGTATAACCCCGTGCATAACATATAGCAGTAATATTTTTAATAACCGTTAACAAACCTTTGCAACCGCAAATACAAAACCGTAACCATAACCATTGATACAACGGTGGTAACCGTGCGCGTAGTTGTTAATGTATTAATTGCGCCTATGGTCGTATGCGCACACAATGTAACCGGGGTCACATACATTAAACCTCGTGCACATAACAATAACCCCGTGCCCCGGTCATATGGCATAACACAAAACCATGGGTCAAAACACTTTGAACCGCCTGGAACCACCTCCGCGCTCCTGGTCCTGTCGAAGGGTTATATGAAGCCGAGGGTTGGGCCTTAGGCCCCGGCCCTTTTCCCGCTGGTCAGACTTTATAATAAATTCAAATACATTTTTTTGTCATTTGAATAAAAAGCACCATTCGCCGGTCAAGTGGCTAGCGCGACTTCGTTAGTACGTTCGCTCCCGGGAGGTCACGGGTTCGACCCCCAGCCGAGCCAAAACAAATTTTACATAATAAACCAATGAGCCAATCAAAGGGTGCCACGTGGCAGCCCTTGAGTGGACCATGTGGCACCTTTTCCACCAATCAGAACATGCCATGTGTCAGTCATTGATTGGACCATGTCAACTACCGTACTGCCACGCCGCTTGCCACGCGTCACTTCCGTACCTTGCCATGTCAGCCATCGTACGGTCCAATAACCTGCTGAGTCAGCTTGCCACATCACTCGATGACATCACCCTACCACGTGTGACCCTTCTAGTGGTGAGATGTGTCACTTCGGGATTGGTCCATCTACGTGCCGAAAAGTCCATATCAGCCTGACACGTGGCACTCCCTGGAGTCGCCACATGTCCTGTACGGAACCTGCCACGTGTCAGTGTATGGACCTACCATGTGTCCCTGTATGGACTGGCACGTATACTGTACGGACTGTACGGACATGTACAGTCAACATCCCAAAATTTTTCCTGTTTGGCTCGGCGGACAGAATGTTATATCCTCTTCATACGGACTATGTTTGACATAAAAATTATACCACCAGAATCAGGAAGACGAGATGGACGCAATGGTGTTGGTTTCATCGGATTTCGAGCACTTTCATTTTTGAGCATTTTTCCATGCCCTGACAGCCTTCTGAATCCGATTTCGGATCAGCTGGATTGCGACATTCGTCAAGGGATTATGGTTGAATTTCATCACATTCTAATGTAAATCGTTTTCTTACATTGTGACATTAGTCAAGGGATTGTTTTTGAATTTTATCACATTTTGAAGTTTTTCAAGGGTTATGTCACACTGTGAAATACACCAAGTGTTATGTTGGATTATGATGTTCCCCGATTTTTGTTTCACTTTACAAAATTCATATTCGTTGTGTTATGTCGAATTTCTATGATTGTCTATGGTTATGTCACTTTGCGAAGTTCATTAAGGGGTATGTCACCTTCTGACATTCCTTAAGGGTTATGTTTTAATGAGATGTTCATGAATGGTCATGATGCATTGTGATATTCATATTGGTCGAATTATAACAAAATTTTATGTTTCTCATTGGTTATGTTATATTGTGACATTCACAAAGGGTTGAATTGTGTCCAAAGGTGTATATCAACATAACCATGGGTAACTTGGGTTGATCATGGTTGGCTGTGATTAACTATGGTCGAAAATCAGTGCCCATATGAATATATTTAACAGAGGTTTTCTATGGTTATGTTACATTGCAACATTTTGTTGGTTGAATTTTGTTAAAATGTTATGTTCATCAACAGTTGTGACACAATGATGCAATGTCCATCAAGGGTGTTTTCACATTGAGACATTCTTGAAGGGTTTTCTTCGATTATTATGTTCCCAATGGGTATTTTTCATTGTGATGTTCATATTTTGTTGACAAATGTCGAATTGTACACTCCTCAATGGCTACATTGCATTTCCACATTCATCAAGTGTTATATCACTTTTTGATGTTCCTTAAGGATTATGTTTCACTGTGATGTTCCTAAAAAGTAGGTTGCATTGTGATATTCATCTTAGTTGAATTATATGGAATTGATATGTTCATTAATGGTTAACTCACATTGTAACATTTATCATGTAGGTTATGTCAAATTTATGATGTTGGTTAATTATTATAAAATATTATATTTGAAAAAACAAATCTAATATATTTACATGGGTTTGAAAAATATATATGTAAGTGTCATTTGTAATTTGTAATTTAGAAGTAACACTGTAAAAGTTATATAATAAAGTAACAAAAAGCATGCATTCATTAATTGATTTGTTTTTTTCATGAATTTAAAAAATAAAATGCATAAACATTTAATCGTAATATGAAATTAAAGTTCAAAATCTAATACCTTAACATGGTTTATAAAAAACTAATATTGATATTAAAAACTAAATAAGTTATTATTATTAATTCATTGTATGTAGTAACTAACAATTGTGACTCTTCCTAATTCGCATTGAAAATTAATAATAATTGAAAATTAACATTGTTAAGTTCATATATAATAATAATCATATATAATAATTGAAAATTAACATTGTTAAGTTCTATAATAGAACAAGAAGAAACACGTGTTGATTAACATAAATGGTTTGACAAAAAATACATTGAAGTTTAATATTAGGTCACATATGAATAAATTTTCAGTAATATAATATAAAATTTAACATTTACATTCAACAAAATATTAAAAAAATAATAATGTTTAATTAATAACACATTTTCACTTAACATAAAAAAAAATTGTGCATAGCATACTCTAAACTTTTTGATTTAGAACAAAAGGAAAAAATAACTATGTATTAATTATGAGCAAATATTTCTCAAAAGGGTTGGATCCAATGGTGGAAAGCAAGGATTTTTCCACCATTGCAAAATGTTCAATTCGAATGAGGGATGATTAACCTAGATCCATGGGGACACCTTGAGGTAGTCACCGAACATGTGATTCCACTTACAAATATTACATTAACTGATATCATGGCCCGTGCACACATAACTGGATCAAATCCCACCCCCATGTCCTTCAATTTTGTTTTTCTTAATTCTCGGATGTGGTTCCTTCCAGTTCCGCATGAAACGTCATTGACATGATGTAACCGATGCTTAACCTAAGGGACCAGATGGATGTGACCATCATGAACCATAATACACCTTCCCCCTCACTATTCCATAAGAAATTAATGCAAACACCAAGTGGTGTGTGTCTGTGGGTGAGAGAGGATTGTCTAATTGATGGAGATACACATGGAGATGATTGGAATGATAAACCACATCATCCTCATGAAGTAGATAAAGTCCTTCATTGGTATGTCCATTCATTTGGAAGTAGTTTGGCGGTGTACTTCAGGGGTTACAAGTGGCTAGACATGATTATGATGATGAGTGTGGCATCATTAAGAGGGATACAACTTTCCAGTTTCACGAAGAAGCTAGGGAAAGGTTGGTACCCCTATCTTGATTTGACACAAGAATTGGTTCTTAAGAGGGGAATTTCATTCATGAGTGCAATCATTAGCATGAGAGGGGGTAGTAGGCACACATGAATTATCATCATTGATCCCTTTATGGTAAAAATGAGTAAATAAAGAGGGGTAAGTTGGTTGATGGACAATAGTTCAAATATCGAGCTAATTTATAACTAGGTTCATTCTTTGGTAGATTCCCACCTCTGGTGGATTTGGGTTTAATCTGATTTGGGTTTGTCTTTATACACATGAAACTATGAGGATGGAAGCCATGTTCCCCTTCTAGGATGATGTCCCATGCTTCCAAGGCAGTAATGGTTGCTATCAAGTTTTATGAATAATTTTTTCCTACGGAGGACAAAGAAACTATGCAAGGATTGGAAGCATGATTTTTCCAAAATTTGTATTTTATAGATGATAAAGAGCTATATTTTCATGTGGGGTGATTAATTCCTAATATTGGTTGCACCAAGACTAGGAACTCAAATTTTTTTCATACCCTGGAATTGTACTGGAATATGAAAATGATTGTTTCCTTAGGCATGCTACCCAAGGAGGAAGATTGTAATACTCTGGTTTTAAGACTCCATATTTATAATGTATTTCATTTATTTGATGAAAGGCCAATGTGCCCAACATTTAAAAGAGGTTAGAGTGCCTAGGAAATGTAATACTTTGAACATTTCAAATAATTTTATACGTCGTTGGATGCAAGATGAACAAGGACAAGATTTATAGGGGCATATGATTCCAAGAGAGAGAAGGTTAAATGGGATAAGTATTTTTGTAATATTTTATTTATGCATCTTGGTTTTAATTGCGAAAAGTGGTTACATGAGCTTCTTGAGGGGGGGAAGGCCATATGGTCCTTGATTACATGTAATTATATAAACGCCTCTTGTGGGATGTTTGGGGGTTATTCTACATTCACTCTTCCAGTCTATCATATGGCTCATTCATTCTCGTTCTTGGTTGGGACATGACGATGAATTGTTGAGGAAGTAATCCATTGATTTGTTAGATGTAGTAATTAATGGTGTATTCCAGTGATCAACTTATGTCTGCAAGACTAAGATGAATTAGCATGTGCTAAACATTGCTCCTTGTTGAAAATACTCAGAGTCTCAACATGGATATTCTTGACCAAATGCATTGCATCCCTGGAAAAAGTGGATAACATGAGGGACTGTATGGAAGTGAGTGGGTTTCATTGTCTTTTAGTGGTGTAAGATGGAGAGAAGAGAACTCATGTACTTTGGATTGTTGTGTGTTGAGAAACTCATGAGAGCCTGAGTTTTGACTAGTTTGGGAAGCTAAGTGTCTCTCTGGAAGCCTTCTTTGTTGATTTATATCCTTGGCTAGAGGGTGACATGCTATTGAGACTTGGATCATCAATGTATAAGGTTGGGTGGAAAGTCCTTGGTCTACAGCTAGTTCATGATTTGTTTTGTTTAAGATATGTTCTCTTAGTAATCGTTTTGTTTTCTTGTGTATTTATTTCTACTATGTATTATTTATTATCTTTGAGACTCGTATTTTTAATGTTCTTTATTGCTGGTCATTTTTCTGCAAGGCATGTTTAAGCATTCTTTTTGAGTCTATAATGAATATTGATTATTGCATGAGATGTAATTGTGTTTATTTCATGCTTATTTCCTAATCAATCATCATCAAATTTTGAAATAAATTCTTGAAGTTTATTGTTTAGGTAGCATGGTCTGACCTTGGTGGTTGGGTAAGTTACAAAGAATTTCATCATCTCAAAGGTTGATTGGAAACTTTGGAAACTTAGAATGCTTATCTGATAGAGGTAATGACTTGGCTTTCTCATCGTCATGGAGGGGATTTCATTCCTCAATTCATCTATCAACTTGGTCCTGAAACTTCTGGTGTTGATGTTCAACAAGGCGACTGAGGACCCATCTTCCCTCAAGTTTCTCGGGTTTAATGATTGTTCGGGCTCTAGTTTTCGTCTATTTTTTTTTTCTGCTATCTAGCTTCAAGTACTATAATGAATCATAGTAGTGGACATGGAGCTTTAGGATTGATGCTTTTGAGTTATTAAATACATATGCTAAATTCTACAATTTGGTTTTAGCTTTGGGGCATCTTTATTTTGGGGATTTTTGCTTGAGCTTAAGAATTGTGATTTTTTACTATATGGATGCTTATAAAATATTTATTTAATTTTAGAAATTTTATTATATATATATATATATATATATATATATATATATATATATATATATATATAT
>ML820715.1:9125-22263 GCA_009831015.1 Picea engelmannii
CCTAGTATGTTGGGGAAAAGAATATCACTTGTTGTTATGAGCATTGTTTTCTGAGTGTGAGGCAAGGAGGATTTCTGAACTGAAATATGACTATAGCGAAAGAGGAGCTTCAGGGTTTTCCCTCATGGGTTCATGGTCAGGCTAGGGGGTGAATGGAGAAAGTAGATTGGTTGTTATGTTCTATGGTTAGGTGGAACTTTTTTGTTTCATTTGTTGTCCCAAAACCTTGTTCAGATATGTACATCTACCTATTCTTTGTCGAATTGTTTTATTGGTTAATGGCTAGTACAATGAAGTAAATTATAGAATAAGCCTTTACAATTGAATTTATGTATTGAGTAGAGTTAAGAAAACTATTGTGTGTATTTGTTGTTGATAAATGTGTGAAATTTTTTCTGAGTAGAGTTAAGAAAATTGTTGTGTGTATTTGTTGTTGATGAATGTGTGAATGTTTTCCTATTCATGTGATATAATCTTTGGACTGCAATAGGAAAGAAAATATCAGATCGATCTGTGGTTGATATTAGGGAATCTTTAAATTGTACAATGCTAAACGAAATTTTGGAAAGAAAACATAGACAAAAGATAAACATATATATGCTTGTAGTTATGGTTGTATGTTTATTTACATAGAACTGAATAAAAACATCCAATGTATTCACACATAGAAGGCATTGTGTCGACATTTTGAGTTACATGAGATTCAAGTGTTTTCTATTAAGAAAAAAATATAAAGGACATCGGAAATTATAGTCCCTTTTTATTACGAAAAACCTCGAAGTAAATTCCATTATATGTAATACATGTCATTTGTTACAAAGGAAAATCAACGCAAAACAAAGTTTTAACCTTTCACGCAACATATGCTATCATAAAACTGCAAATCGTGGAATTTATCTACAGTATAGGGTTTCCCCTTTCTTTATGTTTATTCCATTAAGGAATTAAAAATAAGTGGACCGCTTATCTATGGAACCTAGTACCACTTGAAAACCATGTCCGAACATTCTCACTAATACTAGAATTTAGAACCCGAATACCTTTTTCACGCAAGGTGTTGTCCTGGATCCAAAGACTACGAATGTTTAAAGTCCTGCAAGGAAATCGAGAATTTATAAATAGTGTTAAGATAGAGGTCCACAATAGTTAAATCTTGAATATAGAATAATTACCAGGATGAATTTATGAAATGAAAATATTGCATATTTAATATATGGACTTTACTTAGCTTGCAATTTGGGGGAACATATGCCTTTCCTTCGATTTGGGGGAACAGATGCCTTTCCTTCCATTCACTTCGATGAGGAAAATTGTGCACAAGATCGGAGGGGAGGAGTGGACCAAATATTTCCTAATGGGTACCCTCGTAGCAATAGGGGTCCCATCATTTGATTGGTAACCGAAAATTCGTAACCAAACTTTTCAGAAAATAAATAAACAAGAATAACCCTTTAAGAACTTAATAATCCGAGTGCTAAAATGTTCACACAGTATACGCATGAAGAACATAGACATTCTATTACTATCTTGTTTCTACTTCAATATTATATATATGCTAAAGGGAAATGCAATAACCAAGTTTCAAAACACAGACACAGGAACCGAGAACTTTTCATAAATGTCTTGAATCAAGTCCAGACTATTTACACACAATGGAAACATATGACTATTATGGTGGGTCCTTATGAACCAGAATGAATCTCGTCCCTTAATAAAATCAATAATATTAATTTCGGATGGATTGACTTGATCTATTACTAGGTCCGGATTACATATCCCAGAATCAGGAACCAATGGTTCGGATTTTGAAATAATTATAGAAATGTATCTTTCCATGAAAATAATTATTGTAAACATCCAACAGGAATGAAAAATCATAACACCATATTGCAAGAGAATAACCACTCAAAAACATAATGCAATCACTTCTGGAGGAATCCAGATTTACCTTTGAAAATACAGATTAATAGAATCCCACGACCTTTTCAGTATCGAAAATACAAGAAGCTATCAAAGCTTCAAAGTCACGAAAGAATCCAGTTAGGGTTAGGACCTCTACTAAACATAAAGGAAATCCAAACCCACAATATGAGACTTTGAAATACAGACTAAGAGAAACCCACGACTTTCCAGCCAGTTAATGAATTTATAGGAGGGAAACAAATCTTTAAGGTCATGGAAGGATTCTAAGCTAGGGTTAGAACCATTATCGAAGTGGAACAAATATTTAAACACACAATACAAGACCCTTTGAAAATTTCAATAAGTTTTCCTATTCTCTGCTAGGTTAATGATACAGACCAAAATTCCTACGAAGTTCGTAGAGACTCAAAGTTGTATCACCATGTGTAAGGTAATGGAGGACCAATAAAGGAATAACAGGGGGACAACGACAAACCTTAAGTTAAAATACACGTAACAATCCTTAGATAAATCTAATGCAAGATCGAGGAAGTCGGAAAAAGAAAGAAGAAAATAAGTTGACCGGTGCATAACACGTAAACCAAAATCGCAGAGAGCTCAGAGTAACATGACAAAGAGTTATATTACCTAGTTCAAGGTAGAATTCATATGATAGTTTCCCTATCCTTATTCTCCTGCACATGACGAACCCAACTCCACGATTGAGGACATGTACACCAAGCCGATTTTCACGGGTAGCATTGGAGCGGTTTTGCAGAGGGATAGAGTCAAAGGAAATGAACCAATGACCTAGAGACCCATATCGAAACTGAGTAATAGTGAGGGTTATGAATACTGTACTCTACCATGTGACAGAAGGGAGGTGGCATGTGTTTCTTTGGACATAGTAGTCGGACGACAAGCCTTGGGAAGTACCCTTCGTAGGTCACCAATAATGGACTAGATAGAGGTTTCAATTCATGTCTGAGACATCCTCTTTCTAATTCATACCAATTTATTGCAAGGGAGGACAACTCAGTTAGGGCACAATATACATGATTTTCAAGTCTAGTCTCTCGTTCAATTAAGGTGTGACTAACATTTCATTAACGTTAAACAAATTTGGAAGGGTGATTGTTATCATTGGAACCCTCAACGATGTTCAACCGATGACCAAATCCAAACAGTGTTAATAATGATCGGGAGTTTAATCACAACCGGCTTTCACAAGGCCTATTGTTTGGCCAGTTAAAAATAAACATAAAATCACCATTATGTTAAGGCCTATAACATTTTCTCTCAAGGTACATGCTTTGTTGGAACCCATTTTCGTATAGACCCTTATGTTATAAGTAACGTTAATACTGTGCAAAGAGAGGGTTGCAATATTATTAAGGCTTTGATAAATGCCAACATTAAATGCTCATGCCTAGGAATGGGAAAAATGCTAAGGATCCTTAATATTATAATCGTTAATATATATATATATATATATATATATATATATGTCAATGTTTACATATGGAGATGCTATAAAATTTGTGGGGTATTATTAACCCTTCATACTTATTTTAGAAATGTGAAGTAATCTGAAAGGCTAGGATATAGAGAAGCTACCTT
The DNA here is from genome assembly GCA_009831015.1 of Picea engelmannii. Lineage (NCBI taxonomy): Eukaryota > Viridiplantae > Streptophyta > Pinopsida > Pinales > Pinaceae > Picea > Picea engelmannii. The sequence goes on from ML820715.1 coordinate 12,648, forward strand.
TAGATATATGATTATTGTACAGTATGAAATAACTCAGAGATAAAATCCTTTATAATGACAACAAGTTGTATCATTAAATGGAGACATAAACCTTGTGAAAGTTAAATAGTGATGAAAACCACGGACTCACAATATATTTATGTCTTTCGAACAAGTTGTTCGAAGGGGAAAATAATTAATGTCCCGAACAAATATTTTTTTTTATTTGGTAAGTTTGGGGAAAATTACATATGGTATCATAGAAAAGGTTACAACACTTGGACCTTAAACAGGGCCAGAAATGTTCTCTTAGCACATGCTTTCTGTTTAATGAAAAACTAACAAAATATTTACTATTACAAACAAAAAAACTTTATTTCTGTTGTGATAATGGAAGCACAGAATGAAGAGGAGATCAGGCTTAAGGATAATCTTGAGCAAGGACCTACTAGAGAGCTTTGACAAAACAGTGAAGGAAGTTCCTTGACCCAGGTTCTGGAAACCATGAAAAACCTCATTGTGGAACTGCAAGTTTTCAAGCAAACAATGAGAAATTGAAAAAGGCACAACAAGAATAGAAGGAAATAAATAAAGTATTGTTGCGTAGCATAATAACAAAGAAGATCCCAAAATATAATAACCAGGAAGAAGAGGTCAGTAAAATAGCCTCCAAGAATTTTGGTCCTGCAGCAGAAAAAAGGGACAACTCTTCTGAAGGCACACCATCAGGATAAGATAAAACAACCATAGGAAGAAAGAGAAAACAGGTGGACCACCTGGAGGGAGAGTTTAAGAAAATCAAACCATCCACCTTTGATGGGGAATCCAAGATAGGGGAGGAGGTTGAAGCATGGTTACTAGACATAAAAAAGTATTTCCATATCTACAATTATTCCAGCAACATGAAGGTCAGAATGGCCATCTATAACCTGAAAGGAAAAACAAGTATATGGTGGCAGGACTTGAATTTTGCCAAGGGCCTAAAGGAAAAACAGATGGAATGGTCATATTTCAAGAAATAATTTAAGAAATAGAATTTATCAAAAAGTTACTATGAAAGGAAGACCAAAGAGTTTTATGAGCTATGACTTGGTCAAATGACTATGGATGACTTGATAAACAAATTCCTGGAATTATTACGGTTCGTGCCATATATCCTCGAAGACAAAGTAAAAATCCATTGGTTCCTAAGATACTTACCACAGTCCTATAAGGACAGAATCGAGTTAGACAACCCCAAGACCTTAAGAGAAGTTTTCAAAAAGGCCCGAATGTGTTACGATCAATATAGGCAACGTTCTGAATTTCCCAAGGCTTGGAAAGACAAGAAACAAGACAGAATGAACCAGCGGAAGAAGAGCTATCAACCAGTCCCTTTCTTAAATGTAACAAAGATTTTTACAAGGAAATATTTTCACTCCAATAACCAGAACAACCAAGGGGGAGGTGAACCCATTAATATTGGAACAAAGAAGTTGGGGCCAGCCCCAGAGATCCGTTAAAATGGTGGGAATGTGGAGAACCTCGCTTAAGGAGAAACTGTCCACGTCTAACTTTTGCAGCAAGGACCATAGTTCACAAACTGCAAGAGGCCTCTATAGTGGGAGATGTGGGCATAAGCATACACAGGATCAATGCAGTCGTGGATGGCCGAAAAGATGACCACCAGTCCACTGTAGTGGAAATTGAAGGTAAAATTAACAATAATCATGTTTATGTTTTAATTGATCTAGGAGATACCTTGAGTTATGTTTCCCCTGGTGTAGTGGATTCAAATAAACTTAATAAAGTAAGGTATACAAAGTCTTGGCTAGTACAACTAGCAATAGGAACAAAAAGAAAGGTAACATAATTCATTTATGATTGTGAGTTCAATTTAGATGGTCAAAACACAAAGATAAATCTGAATATTCTACCATTAGAGTCTTACAATATAATTATTGGAATGGACTGGTTAGAGAGGCATAAAGCAATTTTGGATTGTTATGAAAAATCACTCACTTACAAAGATGAAAACAACATTGTTAGGACAATACAAGGCATATGAAAACCAGTCTCAATGAGGCAGATTTTAGCAATGCAATTTAAGAAGTGCATGAGTAAAGGTTGTCAGATTTATGCTATCCAAGTGACAAATCTGTTGGAAAAAGAAAGTAAACCTATCTTAGAATATTTTGTCATCTTACATGAATTTAGAGATTTGTTTGTAGACGAACTACCTGAACTACCCCCAAAAAGAGAGATAGACTTCTGTATTGATTTGCTACCTGGTTCAACCCCTATATCTAAGGCACCCTAGCGAATGAGTTTACACAAATTAACAGAGTTAAAGATTCAAATACAAGAACTTTTGGACAAGGAATACATTAGGCCAAGTGTCTCTCCATGGGGAGCACCAGTCCTTTTTGTTAAAAGGAAAGACAAAACTCTAAGATTATTCATTGATTACAGACAGTTAAACAAAATGACTGTTAAGAACAAATAACCCCTACCTAGAATTGATGATCTGTTTGATCAAGTGGGTGGGGAAAATATTTTTTTATGTGTTTAATGAATAGCATTTCCAGTCAGTACTTGGATAAGTTTGTTTTGGTATTTATTGACGATATCCTAGTGTACTCAAAAACATAATAAGAACACGAAGAACATATAAGGATAGTATTGCAAATCTTAAGAAAACACAAACTGCATGCAAAAATTCACAAATGTGACTTTTATCAAAAGAAAATACAGTACCTAGGACATGTAATATCTGAAGAAGGTATTGCAGTCGACCCTGATAAGATAAGAGCTATCATGGAATGGCCTATCCCTAAGGATGTAGCAGATATCCGGTCATTCATGGGAATCACCGGGTACTACCACAAATTTATAGAAGGATTCTCTAAGATTGCATACCCTATCACATCCCTACAGAAGAAGGGAACCAAGTTTAATTGGTCACAGAAGTGTCAAGACAGTTTTAATAAGTTAAAAGAACTATTAACAACCGAACCCATTTAAAGGGTAGCAGACCTGGATAAAGACTTCGCAGTCTGTGTGGATGCAAGAAAAGAAGGTTTGGGAGGTGTCTTAACTCAAGAAGGGCATGTTATTTTTTATGAGTTTCGAAAATAAAAGAGCACGAACGAAACTATGTCACTGACGACTTGGAATTAGCAGTTGTCATCCATGCGTTAAAAATGTGGAGACACTATATAATGGGATTTTTTTTTATGTTGCTAACTGATAAGAGCAGTGTGAAATTCTTGTTTAGTCAACAAGACCTTAACGAAAGGCAAGCAAGATGGTTGGCCTTCTTGAGTGAATTTGATTTCGAGGTAAGACACATCAAGGGTAAGGAAAACAAAGTGGTAGATTCCTTAAGTAGAAGAATTCATGGGTTGTTTGAGATAAACATTAGCAGGGCAGAAAGAGACATTAAGAAAAGGATAAAGGTTGCAAGTAATAATGATGAAAAATACATTAAAACAGTGGCAGATTTACAAAATAACGCAGAAAATTTAGACATAATAGATCCGAGTTTGGAAAGAAATGGTCTACTAAGATTCAAAAACAGGTTATACATACCAGATTTTGCTGAATCAAAGTTAACATTTTTGGACGAAGTTCACAAGAATCCATATTTTGGTCATCTGGGATACCTAAAAATGGTAACAACACTAAGGAATTTATTTTATTGGCCTAATATGAAGGGCGAAATAGCAGAATACTTTTCTAAGTGCCAATATTTTCAATAGGTGAAGGTTGAACACTAGCACCCAGTCAGCCTGTTGTAGCCTCTACCTGTACCGGAATGGAAATATGAGACTATATCACTATATTTTTTTACAGGTTTGCCTATAACTCAAAAACATAATGATTCAATTATGGTAGTAATTGATAAGCTTAGCAAGTCTACACATTTTATTCCTGTAAAATCTACTTATAAAGCTATTAACATTGCTAAAATATTCATGAAGGATTTTTTTAGACTGCATGGTATTCCTAAAATGGTGATTTCGGATAGAGACGTAAAATTTACATCTACATTTTGGAAAGAATTGTTTGTAGGGTTGAGCACTAACTTGAATTTCAACACAAGCCACCATCCACAAACGGATGGGCAGACTGAACGAACGAACCAAAACGTGGAAGATATGCTACGAATGTATGTAAGGACGAAACCAAGTAAGTGGGAAGACTACCTGCACTTGGTGGATTTTTCATACAATAATGGTTACCAAACATTAGCTAAGATGAGCCCCTTCGAAGTATTGTACGACATAAAGTTTACAAATCTGATTAGTTGGGATAAACCAGTTGATAGACTCATGGTGGGACCAGAAATGCTCTAGGAAATGGAGAATACGGTAAGAAAAGTACAACAGAATTTAAAAGAGGCACGTGACAGACATAAAAGTTATGCGGACCTGAAAAGAAGACACCAGTAATTTCAAGTTGGAGACCACGTGTATTTAAAAGTCAAAGAAAGAAGAAGTTCATTAAAGCTAGGAAGCTATTCAAAGTTGGCACCCAGGTTTTATGGCCCTTTCGAGATCTTAGCTCGAATATGACCCGTGGCATATCAACTTGCACTTCCCGCAAATCTGAAAATTCATAATGTATTTCAATGTTTCTTTTAAAAAAAAATATGTTCATGATCCTATGCACATGATCGATTGGAACATGGTGCAGGTGGAACCAGAAGGTGAGTTCCAAGAAGAACCTCTTCACATTCTGGACAGGAGAGAAACAATACTATGGAACAGTGTCGTTGCGCATGTAAAAGTGCAATGGAATCACTTTAGTCTTGAGGAGGCCACTTGGGAATTGGAGGAAGATTTGCATAAATCTTATTCAATCATGTTCTCAGAAAGGAACGAAAAACTGAGGAAAGTGTTTTACTAAAGGGGGAAAGGATGCAATATTCCCCAAAATAAATTATTATTAAAATATGTATGCACTTAGGAATTTATTTCCATGCAAATCTGAATTTGGAAAATTATTGCCATTTATGGCAATTCCGAATTTGGAATTTGGTTAATTGTAATTAATTATTGTGACTATTGGGCAAAGATTTGATTTTCTCAACCAACTCTTTGACTATGACACTTGTAAGAGACACATTTTTTATATTTATTGTTGAGGGACAAATCGAACAGTCAGGTTGAAATCAGCTGACCAGGACTCCATGAGTGGGGAACATGCTTGAACTACCTCAGGGCTGAATTTTACAAGTGGAAAATTAGGAATTTGGCCATTGGTAGCCCCTGGAAATCAGGGATTTGTAAATCTGTGAAAATTCCCAAGGGGAAAATACCTAGGCACAAGATGATTTTCCATATAGAGCATATGAGAGGAGGCAAGACAATGCCTAGTATGTTGGGGAAAAGAATATCACTTGTTGTTATGAGCACTATTTTCTGAGTGTGAGGCAAGGATGATTTCTGATATGAAAGAGGACTATAGCAAAATATGAGCTTCAGGGTTCGTCCTCATGGATTCATGGTCAGGTTAGGGGGTGAACGAAGAAAGTATATTGGTTGTTCTGTTCTATGGTTGGGTGGAACTTGGTTTTTCCATTTATTTTCCCAGCACCTTGTTCAGATATGTACATCTACCTATTCCTTGTCGAATTTTTTTATTGGTTAATGGTTGGTATAATGAATTGAATTATAGAATAAGCCTTTACAATTGAATTTATGTATTGAGTAGAGTTAAGAAAATTGTTTTGTGTATTTGTTGTTGATAAATGTGAAATTTTTCCTGAGTAGAGTGAAGAAAACTATTGTGTGTATTTGTTGTTGATGAATGTCTGAAATTTTTCCTATTCATGTGATATGCTCTCTGGACTGCAATAGGAAATAAAATATCATATCGATCTGTGGTTGATATTAGGGAATATTTAAGTTGTACAATGCTAAACGAAATTCTAGAAAGAAAACATAGACACGAGTTAAACATATATATTGTTGTAGATATGGATGTGTGTTTATTTACACATAATTGAATAAAAACATCCAATGTATTCATGCACAGAAGGCATTGTGTCAAATTTTTGAGTTACATGATATTCAAGTGTTTTCTATTAAACAAACAATATAAAGGACATAAAAAATTATAGTCCCTTTTTATTACAGAAAACCTCGAAGTAAATTCCAATATATGTAATAAATGTCATTTGCTACAAAGGCGAATCAACGCAAAGAAAAGTCATAACCTTTCACGCAATATATGCTATCATGAAACTGGAAATCGTGGAATTTATCTACAGTATAGGGTTTCCCCTTTCTTTATGTTTATTCCATTAAGGAATTAAAAATAAGTGGACCATTTTTCTATGGAACCTAGTACCACTTGAAAACCATGTCCAAACATTCAAACTAATACTAGAATTCAGAACCCGAATACCTTTTTCGCGCAAGACGCTGTCTTAGATCCAGAGACTGCGAATGTTTAAAGTCCTGCAAGGAAATCAATAATTTATAATTAGTGTTAAGATATAGGTCCACAATAGTTAAAACTTGAATATATAATAATTACCAGGATAAATTTACAAAATGAAAATATTGCAGATTTAATATATGGACTTTACTTAACTTGCGATTTGGGGAAACCGATGCATTTCCTTCCATTCACTTCGATGAGGAAAATCGTCCATAGGCATGAAGGGGAGGAGTGGACCAAATATTTTTTGATGGGTACCCTCGCAACAATAGGGGTCCCATCATTAGATTGGTAACCAAAAATTCTTAACCAAACTTTTCAGAAAATAAATAAACAAGAGTAACTCTTTAAGAACTTAACAATCCGAGTGATAAAAAGTTTGCACAGTATACGCATGACGAACATAGACATTTTATTAGTCTCTAGTTTCTACTTCAATACTCTATATATGCTGAAGGGAAATGCAATAACCAAGTTTCAAAACATAGACACAGGAACCAAGAACTTTTAATAAATTTCTTGAGTCAAGTCTAGACTATTTACACACAATGGCATCATATGACTATTACGGTGGGTCCTTATGAACCATAATGAATCACATCCCTTAATAAAATCAATAATATTAATGTCAGTTGGATTGACTTGATCCATCACTAGGTTTGGATTACATATCCCAGAATCAGGAACCAATGATTCAGATTTTGAAATAATTATAGAACTGTAGCTTTCCACAAAAATCAGTATTGTAAACATCCAACAGGAACGAAAAATCGTAACACCCTATTGCAAGAGAATAACCACTCCCGAACAGAATGCAATCACTTCTGGAGGAATCCAGATTTACCTTTGAAAATACAAATTAATAGAATCCCATGACCTTTTTAGACAGTTATCGAAATTACAGGAAGGCATCAAAGCTTCAAATTCATGGAAGAATCCAGTTAGGTTTAGACCTCTACTGAACATAATGGAAATTCAAACCCATAGTATGAGACTTTGAAATACGGACTAAGAGAAACCCATGAATTTCCAGACAATTAACGAATTTACAGGAGGGTAACAAATGTTTAAGGTCGCGAAAGGATTCCAAGCTAGGGTTAGAACCATTATCGAAGTGGAATGACGATTTAAACACACAATACAAGACCCTTTGAAAATCTTAGTAACTTTTCCTATTCTCTATTGGGTTAATGATACAGACCAAAATTACTACAAAGTTTGTAGAGACTCAAAGTCGTATCACCATGTGTAAGGTAATTGAGGATCAATAAAGGAATAACAGTGGGATGACAAAAAAACTTAATTTAAAATACACTTAACAATCCTTACATAACTCTAATGCAGGACTGAGGAAGTCAGAAAAAGAAAGAAGAAAATATGGTGACGGGTGCACGCTACGTAAACCAAAGTCACAGAGAGATCAGAGTAACATGACATAGAGTTATTTTACCTGGTTCAGGGTAGCATTCATTTGATAGTCACCCTATCCTTTTTATCCTACACATGACAAACCTAACTCCATGATTCAGGACATGTACACCAAGACAATTTTCATAGGTAGCACTGGAGCGGTTTCATAGAGGGACAGAGTTGAAGGAAATGAAACAATGACCTAGAGATCTGTCTAAAAAATGAGTAATAACGAGGGTTATGAATCATGTACTCTACCATGTGACAGAAGGGAGGTGGCACATGTTTCTTTGAACATGGTGGTCGGATGACAGGCCTCGGGAGGTACCCTTTGCAGGTAACCATTAATGGACTAGACAGATATTTAAATTCAAGTCTGACACATACTCTTTCGAATTCATACCAAATTATTGTGAGGGAGGACAACTCAGTTAGGTCACAATATACATGATTGTAGAGTCTAGTCTCTTGTTCAGTTAATGTGTGACTAATAGTTCGTTAACGTTAAACAAATTCGGAAGGATGATTGTTATCGTTGGACCCCTCAACGATGTTCAACTGATGACCAACTCCAAACTATATTAATAATGATCGGGAGTTTAATCACGACCGGATCTCCCAAGGCCTATTGTTTGGCCAGTTAAAAATAAACGTAAAATCACCATTATGTTAAGGCATGTAACATTTTCACTAAAGGTACATGCTTTGCTGGAACCCATTTTCATATATACCCCTATGTTATAAGTAACGTTAGTACTATGCAAAGAGAGTGTTAGAATATTATTAAGGCTTTGATAAATGCCAACGTTAAATGCTCATGCCTAGGAATGGGAAAAATGCTAAGGAACCTTAATATTATAATCGTTAATATATATATATATATATATATATATATATGGACATGATTATATTATTAGTGGGGCTTAATATATATATAAATGTCAATGTTTACATATGGAGATGCTATAACATTTATGGGGTATTATTAACCCTTCATACTTATTTTAGAAATGTGAAGTAATCTGAAAGGCTAGGATATAGCAAAGTTACCTTTAGATATATGATTACTATACAGTATGAAATAACTCATAGATAAAATCCTTTATAATGACAACGAGTTGTATCATTAAATGGAGACATAAACCTTGTGAAATTTAAATAGCGACGACAACCACCCATTTACAATATCTTTATGTCTTTTGAACAAGTTGTTCGAAGGGGAAAATAATTAATGTCACTAACAATTTTATTTTTTTTATTTGGTAATTTTGGGGAACATTACACTCACGTACCTTGATCCATATGCTAAATATCCTCCAAGAAGTTCCTTTGGAAACATCTTAGAAAAAAATTTATAGCGAAAATTCCAATGTGTCTCATATTCAACAACGAAATCCCAAGACCTTGAGCTCTGATACCAAATGTTAATAACCAAATACCAAAATAACATTAAAAAACCTCGGACTAAGTACTCAACGCCTTGAAAAGGAGAGAATTTCATATAATAAGCCTCTTTGAGGGGGAAACCTCCTTATACACCACATAAATTTCCAAATACAAGATGATTCCAAATGAAAATATCTCCTTGGTATATATAGGAGACTAGGAGGTACAATTACAACTAATGGACCCAAGATGGCATAAATAAAATAAAATTACTGATGTAATATGTCCCAATTAAGGGGAAATGTTCCACTATTTAGGGCTTAACAAGACCTCTCCTATGAAATTGGAGCAGTCACCCGGTTCATGCAAGAGCCACATGAGCTACATTGGAAGGCTGAAAAGTGTATCCTTC
>ML820715.1:22709-62350 GCA_009831015.1 Picea engelmannii
GTAGCTTGAGGGGGGGGGGGTGTTTCCGATGATGTTTTCCCTCTTTCCTCATTTATTTCAGTGTGTCTTTTGTATTTGGGTACCTAACATGGCCTTGTTGACGGGACCCACTTTTTATTTTCACCATAGTGATGTTCAGGGTGGGTGTTAGAGATACTTCACACACACCTAGGATTTCTTTTTCCTAAGGCTTTCCCTATGTTTATTAGTCATTATTCAATCTCCTATAGTTTAGGGAAAATATTCCTTTTCCTACATTCTAGGAGAATATTCTCTTCAGTTCACACTTCAGTTGGAACAATTGAGTGGAGTCTTAATGCCACATTGGTTCCATCATCATGCAACATTGGGATCATCACTGATAATTCACATTTTCCTTGGTATTATCACCATACTAGCGCATTACCGTTACTTCACTCTATTTCAATCAGTTAAATGAAGACTAAGAGGCTAGTTAACTTAGACTAGGTGGAAATTAACTCCTGTAACTATTGGTGTGTGTCCATATCACTCTATACCACCACTATGGCACATTGGATTCTCTTCCAGTGTGCACTAGTTGAGTTATATATAGTATATCATGTGTAATTTATCATTTATTCATTCAATTAATACAATTATTGATTCTCTCTCTCATTTTCGTCTTTTCTAATTTTCTTCTGCAAACTATGTATGTCCTTTGCTAGCTATATATTATCTGTGCAGGTTCATTGACATTTAAAAAGGGGAGGATCACATTGATGAAAATTATACTCGCTGACACCTTTAGTGGGGAGTGAAGGTGCTTAGTGGTAAACCAAAAGCCACCACATTATTCAAATCAAATTGGTTAGTGGTAAACCAAAACCACCACATTGTTAAAATCAAACTGGTTAGTGGTCATCCAAAACCACCACATTTTTCAAGTATCAATGGAATATGGTTGGTGGTCAACCAACAAAATCACCACATAAAGAATCCAAATCTCAAGCTTGGATGTAGCCTTCAACAAACTTCTCACCTTGCACTTGACAAGGGGGAATATCGGATATCAATGATGATAGTTAGGCTTCAAGATTTGAAGTCAACATTTGGGAATTCTAGCACAGAAAATAGTCTGCTCAAATCAATTGACTATTGGGATGCTAATCAACATAATGTGAATGTTCAGACATGGCAGTTGTTCACTTCTATATGAACTATTCAACTTGCATATGTTGGCATATTTTTAGGCATATGTTAATCAAAGCTTCATTCAAAAGTTTCATATTGAATACTGAATATTATACCATTTATTATTTCTTTACCGACACAATTATTCAGGATTGTGATTGAGGGGGGGGGGAGGGGGGGGATTTTATATTGTGAGTCTCTAGATAATAAAAAATTCCAAGACCACATTGATATGGGTTGCAAAACGTATCTATTCATGAGGTTTTTTTATGATCCATTGATGGTTTTTCAATAATATATAGATCTAGAAGTGGTCCATTTTGTGGTATTGAACCATACTTCAATATCTAATTGTGAGTAGGAAATACTACACTAGTTAATTGCAAAAGAAAGAGAGGAGAGAGAAAAATAGAATCAATCTTCACACATAAGAGACTAAGAAACCAACTCGAATCACATTGTATTAATCCTTGATCATGAGTACAATATATAGAACTCTCCACAAGAGGAGTAATGTACACTATCTCGATCTTCTAGTGCATGCACATGTAATAAGAAAAATAAAATCCCTCTTAGTATCAGTTAACTAGCTATAAATGGATGTATCCCTGCACAAGTGAGAACTCATGCATGTATAAATGAACTCCATGACTAATAATAGAACTAAATACTTAAGGAGAAGTGCACACTTATCTAGGAAATAGGAATTATCTCCTAAAATTAAACAGTGAAGTGCTCTTCCTCCTAGAAAATAGAAATTTACCTAATGGTGTTTTATGTGCACATGGTTTTAGAAACCCATGGTATTACATATAGGAATCCACCTACTATAAATAGATATGCTATAAATAACAATCCTCTTAAATAGTAGGAAAATGTGCATGTACTCGAACACCCCTCCTGAAGCACAACTGGGGTGTGCACAATGAATGAGTCCCAACAATATAAAACCATGATAGGTACTCATGTACAAGTATATATGCGTAAAAATTGAAAGTGGGGTAAAGGGGGAAAAACCAATGGGAAAAAAAACCTTCCTTAAAATATGTTTCTAACAAAGAAAAGAATGCTAACATGTTCAAATGCTAAGCTAATGTATCCCTCACTCCTAGACTGTCCCTCAATGAGGAAAAAATATATTCAGTGCAAGCTTGGGTGAAGATGTCTGCCACCTAATATGAAGATGGACATAATTTCATATCAATGAATCCATCCTGAATTCGTCCTCAAATAAAGTTCATATGAACCTCAATTTGCTTGGTTCACTGCCCCTGAACTAAGTCTCTACACAACTTGATAGTACTCTGACTATCACACCATATAACTATTGGAAAATGAAAATGAACTCCTAGCTCTATAAGAAAGTGTTACAACCAAGCAGTTTGAGTAGTAACATTGACTACACCCATGTACTCTTCCTTTGTTGATGATAAAGCAATTGTTGATTTCTTCTTAATTGACCAACATATAGGTCCTGATCTAAAGTAGAGGACATATCCTAAAGTGGACTTGCAATCAGTGCTATCGCCTACCCAATCTAAGTCTGTGTAACCAACAAGGTCTAAGGAAGATCATGTTGCATAATGTATACCCCTTGAAATATTTGAGAATCCTCTTTTTTTCCTTCTAGTGAATCTCATGTGGCTCCTGCATGTACCTAGAAATTTGAGAATTTGAGAAGTCCCCTTGACATATTTGAGAATCCTCTTTTTTTCCTTCTAGTGAATCTCATGTGGCTCCTACATGTACCTAGAAATTGATCCAATTGCATAAGAGATGTCTGATCAAAAGTGTGTAAGGTAGATAAGAATCCCCACCAGCTATTGATATCTAGTACAATCAACCAAAGATGGTGCACCTTCATCCTCTAGTATAACCCATGACTGAAAGGGTATTGGAGTTGGCTTGCACTCTGTCATCTAAAACTTGTTCAATATATCTATGGCATACTTGGATTGAGACATATTTATTCATGAATCATTTTGACTAATTTCAATACTAAGAAAGTAATGTAACTGTCCCATATCTATTATAAAAAACCTATCATGCAAATCGGTCTRCACCGCAACAATGGAAGAGGATGAKCTCCCTGTGATGAGTAAATCATATACATATAGAAATATCAATAGAAGTGAAWCTGTGTTYCTCATAATATGCACATTAGGATATTATCTTCATGTAAGAAAACCTCTAGAGAGAATATAAGAGTCTATTTTAGCATACCATGCCTGAGTTGCTTGATTGAGTATGTAAAATGACTTCYTCAACCTGAAAAATAATGATGGATCTTAAACATACYCCTTTGGCTACTCCAKATATATCTCTCTTCATTAATATATCCATGAAATAATACATTCTTCATAGCCATATGGTGTACCTCCTACTTTCTAGTTGTGTCAATAACAAGAGATAACTGAATGGAATCAATCTTGACAACCAGTGMAAAAGTCTCCTCATAGTCAATGMCTTGTGTAATGATCCCCATTATCAATACTAAAAAACATGCTTTGATACCACATTGTAACTTACCCATCTTTCCAACTGGGTTCTTCTACTCCAACTCTCCCAATACCACTCTAATACAATAATCCAACAATGTACCTAACTTACTACTGAGCAATGCTACTCCAAATCTTGTGCACAGATTCTACTCTAAAACATTATTTTGCACAACAATGCTTGAAGTAACGTGAATGACCCTAAGATGGTCACACCACACAAAATTTGATCTCTGACACAACTTATAACAATGAAAGTAACGCAATACAATTGCACGCATAAGCATGCTAAGCACACAAACATTACTATGCATGTAACCACTCTGAACACTTGGTTACTACTATGTGAAAAATCGTTCTAGCACTGTCTACCAATTCTCTTTTCGTTGCACGCAAAACAAGTCCAATATCTTGCACACATGGATTATTTCCATGCACATACAACAATTCTAGCCTTTCCTTGAATACTCATAACCATTATTATAGGTTTATCTTAACAATAATAAAAACTTTCATACTCAACATGTATGACTACAAATATTGAATATAAACACCACACTTACATTTGAAAGCAACATTATACAAAATAACAAGTACAATTACTTATATGCTACATCACACAAGAGTTAAACCCATATCATACATAGATAATTAAGCACACAGTAAATGAGACAAGCACATAAAATACAATTATCTTTTATGAAAAGTCACCAACATAGCATAGAAATCAGACGTTCCTCCCATCCATAGACTTTGTTTCTCATAAATGTTCAACAACAGGTCACCCTCAAGTTGGAGCTTAAACTCCACCAGAGAAAAAGGATTCCTAATGCTAGGATAAGGTCCGATAATCAATAGAATTTCTCATTCCAAGGTGACAACTGCTGCAACTATGCTACAATCTCTCATTCCTCACATTCATGTTCCAGCCTAAGAAGTGGACTATTACGAGGGAAAAACTCTCTATGGCCAAGGGTAAACCACAACAGATAGGTATGACTGCATAAATGAACTCAATTCCAACATATGTTATGCAAACTAATGTGCCAAATAAGAAAGAGGCCTACCTCGATCCAATGTCTGATGATGTTCCACCGTTGAGCACTTTGACCCAAATATTTATACCTACAAGGAGTTCTCAACAAAAAATTAGAGCAAGTACATAGTGATAATATAAAGGGGTTAGAACATTAGATAGAATAATCCATTAATAAACATTACAAACATGCCCATGGATAATAATCATATATTTGCAAGATACCAATAGGACGAGAAAATAGTATTTCTATTAATAATTGATCAGCTGAAGTGACAACATTACAGACTTCCGTGTCAGCATGGTTCTAAACCAAGAAACCAAGTTCCTTCGAACTGGTCTCCCCCACTTCAATCCTCCACCAAAGGAAAGCTCATAGGAAAGAGGCAATGAGGTCCTCTCAACAATAGGGAAAGAGATTGAGGGTTGAACACTGTGTTCAGACTTGAGGGACAAAGGGATGCAGACTCAATATGAAGTAATTTCTGAAGAGTAATTTTGCTCTCAAAGTTGAATGCTTTCTCCTCCTTTTTCCATAGCTCGGAATTTTGTTCTATAGCCTTCAGAATGCAATTGAATGGTCGATTCAGAACGTTTCTAGTATATGGAAGGCCAAGGATTAGAGATCTCTTGTTGTGACATGGAAACCCAACTCTATTTTTGTATTTTTTGGCACAAATCCTGATGTACGCAGGTTGTAGTGGAGTAGCCTACATATATGCTTGTTGCATAGCTGTTAGGGTGCGTACATGTGAAAAAATGTTTACTTTTAGCTCTATATTCATCAAAAATGGATGATAAGCCTACATAGGGAAATGGAAAAAGGCCCTCTGTGTAAGATAGCAATGGTGAGGCAAATCTTTCTATAACAGATGCCCCCTAATGTGTGATATCAGAGGAGTATCTGCGATGGACGAAATACATTATAAATAACCTAGGAGTGGAGTGGTAGGGAACCAGTTGGATGGACTCGATTTCTCATTACATTCTGTACTAACTTTGCATACATGGCTGCCAATAATACAACGCAGATCCATGTGGAAAATATACCAAATAAGTGTCTGTGGCTATGAATAGGAAAATACAAATGCGGTTCTATGCCAAAAGCTGTCATAGTCACGAAAAAGGCCGAGTGAAACCATTCTCAAAACCAATATGAAGATATGTGTATAACAAGGAGTACAATCTGATCTCCCATGATCACTAAAGTTGAATAGGTGTTGGTCCAATGAAAGGGGAGAAACAACTCAGGAAAGTTGCGGCCACATATTGATGTCTTCAAGTCTTCTACACTATCCGCCAAGGTTCAAGTCTACATCATGTGAATAAAGGAGTTGAGTTTGAAAATAATGATACATCATTTGATTACCGGTCATTGAGGTATACCATTAACAAACACGAGACAACCTACCAATGATGAAAGTAGGTATCAAGGCACCGAGTACATTCCTGCAAGTGTGAATAAAGGAGTCAGTGTTGAACACTTGAGAAATCAATTGATCAGGAGACATTGATGTATTCCCATCATTCAATGGCGAGAGATCTTGCCACTAATGACTACAAGCCTCAAGGTACTCATAAAACTCTAGGTCCCATATCCAGAATAAATGAGTTGAAGTCGATGGAAAGAGACCCGTTGAAAGGAGAGCATTAAGGCATCTCTCATCAGTCAGCACGAGGAACAAAGCAAGAGCTTCATGATTTCACGGAGATCGGATGAAGAACATGTTCACAAACCAACGATCCTGTGCATCTTTCACGTGTGCCAAATGTTGGTGGTACACAAAAAAAACCCTTTGAATAGAAGCCAATGATGAAAAACTACTGACAAAGGTGAGGAAACCACTAATAAGGCTAATGGAATCCAAGACACTGCACGAATATCAAAGTGTGAATGGATGTCTTGTCGTTGAGCATAAGGTAAACCACCCAATCAATGACCAATGATGAAATGTCGACTGTTGGGTTCAAGGTGACCTACCAATGATGAAAGTATGGCCAGGGTGCATGATAAGACCATAGTATCATGTGATTCTATGACAAACTGAGGGTACAATCGACATGCAAATTCAATATTTATGAGTGGCCGACACAGGTTGATAGATCTCCTTTGAGCAAGATCATGAGACACATGGTGGAATCCGAAAGCATAGACTCAATGATGTGACTATTAGATGCATGAGGCATCAATAACGTTCTCTATAGGGACTGGAAGAGTAACCAGTCGGTAGAGAAAACTATGTAACGAGATCAGCTTCCTAAGGCCATGCTAAACCCAAAATTACGATGACACAAGGACTCAATAATTTTTTTCTATGTTCAAAGGAGACACGACTTCTTCCAACTATAATATAGTACTTTGTTCCCGCCCGTCTTTTTTTTTTTCATAACAAACGAATGCTATGATACAGAGGAGGAAACGAGTGTCATAAGCAAGAACAACTAGTTCCAGTAGTGGAACATACCTATTCTTAATGCAAGGAAATGCATGCGGGAGATGGACACTCGAGGTGATGTTTCCTCCAGGGCATAGGGTGTCAAATTGCGAAGGATATAAACAAGGCTCTGCTTGGTTGAGGATACAAAAACTGCTTAGGCAACGGTTTATAACACAAAGCGAGAACCGACTAAAGACTCAATACTACAAGCGAGGGCATAAGATGAAATCACAACTTAACGCCAAAAAATATCCTTTTTTATGTCTTGTAGTCTACTTGGTGTGAAAAAGGGGTAAACTTGTGCCAAATAGATGTCTTTTCAAATCCAATTTACGAGTGTGAAAAAGACAATTTCACTCAGCGATCTTTTCTATTTTTGGTAAGGAGTTGGAAAAGAGATTAACTAAGACACATGACCTTTCAAATCCAATTTAATGAGTGTGAAAGGGAAAAATCACTCGACCATCTTTTTGGTTTTTATACGAGTCGGAAAAGAGCTTAACTAAGACTCGTTTGGGAAATGCTAGGCGACAAGCCACAGGGGAGGCCAAGGCTCCCGTGCAGACCTTCTGTGGAATGTCAGTATCTTATGAAGAACCGACACAAACTTTAGAAGACCCAAATATCTCCAAATCAAGGGGGAAAAATTTATAACGAAGGTTATTGTCTCCATGTTATATTGGATAATGGCTCTTCCTGGAAAAGACATAGGCAGAGGCATTGGATACCCCACAAGACCATCCCAATCAAAGGGAACCTCATCAAGACTTGGAGGGAGAGAAATAGGGAAGAGTAAAACTCTCTCTTGTTCAGAAGGTGAAGTACTAGAAATGCTAAGGACATGGCATATAAGGTATAGAACCAGAACCAGAAGAGCAGGATCAACCAAAAATTGCATTGGCGCGACCTCTTCCTTAGACTTGTCACTCTCTAGGAGAAGAGTGGGGTCGATCGAAGATTGCATTGATACGACCTCTTCCTCAACCATTGGTTGAATAGGATGCGAGATAACAAGGTCAAGAGGTGCATCACCCCCAAAAAAGGGAGTGTTGTCGGTCGAAGATTGCATCAACATAGCCATTGGTTCAACAAGATGCAAGACAACAAGGTCAAGAGATGCATCACCCCCGAACATAGGAGAGGTGTCGGTTGAATATTGCATTGACATGACCACAGGTTGAATGGGATGTGAGACAACAAGGTCAAAGGACGCATCAACCCCTAAAGGAAAAGGGGTGTCAGCTAAAGATTGCATCGGCATGACTGTTGTATCAACCAAAGAAGGAGCAGAGTGTTGTGAAACCATAGATGCCTCAAAACCCGAAGGGCCCTTAGGTGAGCCCCACGCTTCTGGTATCCCAGCAGTAACAAGACACAAACTAGTAAGGTGACTTCCTTCACAAGTCCTGCAAAAGAATCTAGGCTTACGTTTGAGACATCTAGGCTTCTCAATCATATGAATTCCCCTAGCATGACTTGCAGGGGCTGGTGACATGCTCCCAGCATGAATTGCAGAGGCTTGTAGGAAATATCCAACATGACTAGCAAAGGTTGGTGATGGATCCCCAACATGACCAGCAAAGGTTGGTGATGGATGTGCAGTGTGACTAGAAGTGACCAGACATGTGCCCCCAACATGAATTGCAGCGGCTAGTTGCAGATCTTCAACATGACTCATAGAGGTTGTCGACCAATATCCAACATGACAAGCAAAGGTTGGTGATATAATGCCAGTATGACATGGAGTGACTGGACTTGTGCCCCCAACATGACTTTTAGTGGTTGGTTGCAGGTCTTCAACATGACTCACAGAGGTTGTCGACCAATCTCCAACATGGCTAGAAGAGGTTGGTGATATAACGCTAGTATGACATGTAGTGACTAGACTTGTGGCAGTAGTGAATTGCGACATTTGAGACTAAGGTCCAATGAAAGATTGGTTTTGAGAAATTGCAGGCCAGGAAGGATCCTGGTTTACACCCTGTCCCTGTCCAATAGGATAGTATCCTCCTCCATACTGATACATAAAATGTTGTAAGGGCATTGACACTAAGGAAGCCGCTTGCGAAGAGAAAGAGACATGACAAGGGATACTCATGTGAGGATATATGTTTCCCCCAGATGAAGGATCTTCATGAGGGGGGTTGCCCATAATATAAAAATAATTCCCCCCGGATGAAACACCGGAGGGAAGATGGAGGTCCTCCATGGGAAAAGTGTTTATAGGAACTGACATAGTTGAAGAAGGATAAGTGGATGGAGTGTAACAAGTAGAGTTATAGCTTAATTGGGCACTTACTTCTTGCATAGTGGATTCATAGGAAGGAAGATTCCAACCTCCTACCATAAGAGATGTTTGAAGGATATGACTCCCACCAAACGGAGAGGGAAAAGAAGGAGGCATCATACCCCCAGAACCAAAACTTGTATTCTCATATGGAGGTGAGACAGAGGATGGAAAGTGTGAATTCATATTAGACATACCATGAGAGAAATGATCAGAGACCCAAGGCATTGACTGAGTACCATAATTATGCATACCATTATAAAAAACGGACAAATTTACCCCCATGAACGTCATGGAGGGGGGTAAAATTAAATGAGGGGGCCAAAGGAACCCTATTATCCATGATAAAGAGAACTCAGTATAAAATCTTAAGGCCAACTAGTAATCAAAGAGAATACCAAAAATTCAAACGACCAATATGCATGAAAATGGGGTAAAGTGGTTGAGTGGCCTCCCTCGCTAAAGAAGGTATGTCTCATCCAAGAGGGACCTGAGACTCCCCGCTAAAGTTTGGAGGTAACAAAATCAGTTATAGGGGCCCTCGTGGGCTTAACAACCAGTCAGTCAGATCCCCCCAAAGAGGTAATCCTCCATAAAGGTTGTGTGTAGTCCGACCCTTATTTGACCCACGGTACAAGTAGAATAACCCCCGCAAATAACCTATGAGATACCTAATTCAAGAAACTAATAAACCATTGTATAACCGATGCACAGGTGAGTAGTTGTAAGTCTAGATCACCATATGGGCAGGGTAGCAAAGCCCAAAACCTTGAAATCACTACCTCTCATAGAGGTATGGGTACTAGTAAGATCCCCAAATATGAATAAATCCACAGAAATATCTCTAACGCTAGGTGAGTATCAAGGGGTTATCCCTTCAACCAACTTCGTGTGACCTCATGATTAACTCCGGTGTGAGTGGAGCCTCCTGATATTATCAATTATACAATGGACTTCTCAACTCCCTGTCTCAGACACATATGTTGATTTAATTGCCTTGGCAAAGTTTACTCACAAAATCCTATTCCAAGGCACTAAATCCTAGACTAGTTTGTGCACCCTAAAAATAAAATCGTGACTAATGAATTTTAGTTCAAAGTGTAAATTTTATTGGCCGTGATTAATCAAAAGGGTATGGAATCAAAACTCATGATATTATGAATATGCAAGAAGATAAATATGAATGTAATGCAAAGTCTATCTTTAACTTTTCAATGAATGATATGCTAATAAAAAACAATGCAATTTTCAATTTCAAGTCTACAATTCAGAAGTAAAATGCAATATTTCTCTAAATGTACCAAGCTAAAAATAAAGTTTCAAAGACAAAAATGTCAACCAATGAAAAAATGCTTATTTTTTCATATTTTCAATATATCAGAAAGAAAATGCATGGACTGAGAAGTAACTCGATATAAAAATTCTACTATGTATAAATGAAACAACGCAAGTAGAAAACCAAGCGGCCTAGCTAACAACCCAGGGTTCAAGGACAAATCAAAAATAAAAAAACAATGAGAAAGAAGGCTTCCTGTCAACCCAGAGAAGCTCAACAGGCACTACAGAGACCCAAGAAGGCTTAGCACAGATCAAATCTCACCCAACAGTCACTAAACCAAGCAAAAAAACAAGGAAAAGTGGTATACACGATTGTTCAAGAGAAAAATGCATATATACGCATCTTGCATAGAGGCAGAACGTGTGTGTATGTGACTATCAGGAAAAAAGGAGTGTACAAGCTTTAAAACAAGGCTAGGCAAGGGAAAAAGGCTAAAAACTCAGACTCAGAGTGAACATAATCTTTTCTGCAGTGATATGACAAGAAACACCAAGGAAAAAGAGCAATGCAAGAAGAAGAATACTTCAACCCTTAGAAGGAAGATCTATCCCCAGTGGAGTCACCATTTCTGTAACGAGGGAAAAACTCTCTATGGCCAAGGGTAAACCACAATAGACAAGTATGACTACATAAATCAACTCAATTCCAACATATGCCATACAAACTAATGTGCCAGATAAGAAAGAGGCCTACCTCGATCCAACGTCTGATGATGTTCCATCGTTGAGCACTTTGACCCAAAGCTTTATACCTACAAGGAGTTCTCGACAAACAATCATAGCAAGTACATAGTGAAAATATAAAGGGGTTAGCACATTAGATAGAATAATCCATTAATAAACATTACAAACATTCCCATGGATAATAATTATATATTTTCAAGATACCAATAGGACGGAAAAGGAGTATTTCTATTAATAATTGATCAGCCAAAGTGACAACATTACATACTTCTGTGTCAGCACAGTTTGAAACCAAGAAACCAAGTTCCTTCCAACTGGTTCTCCACCACTTCAATCCTCCACCAAAGGCAAGCTCATAGGAAAGAGGCAATGAGGTCCTCTCAACAATAAGGAAAGAGCTTGGGGGCTGAACACTGTGTTCATACTTGAGGGACAAAGGGATGCAGACTCAATATGAAGTAATTTCTCCAGAGTAAGTTTTCTCTCAAAGTTGAATTCTTTCTCCTCCTTTTTCCATAGCTCAGAATTATGTTCTTATAGCCTTCAAAATGCAACTAAAGGACTGATTCAAAACATTTCTAGTATATGGAAGGCCAAGGATCAGAGATCTCCTGTTGTGACATGGAAACCCGACTCTATTTTTTGATTTTTTGGCACAAATCCCGATGTACATGGGTTGTAGTGGAGAAGCCTGCGTATACACTTGTTGCATAGCTATTAGGGTGCATACATGTGGAAAAATGTATACTTTTAGCTCTGGATTCATCAAAAAGGGATGATAAGCCTGAATAGTTGAATGGAAAAAGGCCCTTTGTGCAAGATAGCAATGGTGAGGCAAATCTTGCTATAACATGCACCCCTTATCTTCTCGAAAGTCCTTCAATTCCCCCACTTCCCTTCCAAGGATTCAACAACATGCCATAGAGGAAGTCTCAGAGCCCTGTAACTAATTCCCAATGCAGTAGGGAACAATTACTAGAAAAAACATCACTTTTAGAGAATGTTCATTTGCTTGACAGCCCTCTTCTTCGACGACAAATCTCTCACCTGGAGAGAATTATCACTGGCCTGAAAACCCACTTCTTCGACAACAAACACTTTGGATACTAGATGGAAACTCCTGTCCAAGATTTTCTCGGAAGGTAAGGTAATGACAGGTTTTCCTGTCGTATAGATATTCCAAATGGTGAAGAACAAAAATGAATGACCACCCCCCCCCAAAAAAAAACAAAAAAGTACACTAAGGACAATAATATATATTGCATGCATTAAACTAGACAATTGTCACCTTTAGAATTAAAGTTATCCACTTGGTAACGCGTTCCCATCTATCAGGAACTTATGATAAATAATTATCCATAAATTATTCTTTTCCAAAATATTAATAAACTACTCTCTTGGACTTAATCCCCCTTGGCTTAGCCCCTCTCATAAAATCTTAGCCCCCTTTTCCATTTTTCGGTGGAGTTTATCCACCTGTCTCTTTTTTCGTCTATTCTGTCTACATGCATCCATTTGATTATATTAATAATTTGAGTGTGATTACATTTACAAAGATAGGTGCACTGAAATTTTTTCATCCCGACTCACCAACCCAATAACCACATAGGCCCTCTGTCCTCAGATACATACATACATATAACTTGGTTCAATGCACACCTCAAGGTAATCCACGTGCACTTATTGAGGTGCGTGGAACACTGTGAAATGTGTGCACCCTTCCTTTGATGTGAAAACTACACGCACTTACCCAGGTGCACAAAAAATTAGGGAATTTACTCACCCTTTCTTTGATATCAATCCTTGCACACTACTCAGTTGCACGCAAAACCAAAACTTGGTGTGAATGGATCACCAACCTATATGTACAATTACAATGGGGTTTGGATTAAGGACATTACATTTCCCTCCCCTTTATTTATGCACTGTCATCAGTGCATTCTATACACATGTACATACAAAATTTCAAAATTCTTCGAAAATATGAAAATACTCTTCCCGCATAACATCCTCGTGCTCCCAAGTTGCATCCTCAGGACCATACCAGGTCCATTGGACCTTTACTAGCTCCATGACTCGATTCAAAAGTTATTTGATTTTCCAATCCAATATGAAAACTGGTCACACTTGAATATCGCCTTCTGGCTTCACCTGAATCACATTCCAATCAATGACATGATTAACACATACTTTTTAAGAAATGATACATGGAAAAAATTATGAATACACAAGGTTGCAAGCAATGCAAGCATATATGCGATAGGGCCAATCCTCTCTAGGATTTCAAATGTCCCACAATAGTGTGTTGCCAACTTAGAACAATTTCTCAATTTCAGGGAAATGCGTCTTACTTTTACTTTCAAGAACACATGGTCACCCACTTTAAACTCCTTATGGGATCTTCCTTTATCTGCACAACTTTTCTGCCTGTCTTGGGAAACCTTTAAATTCTTCCTAATCTTCACCACTTTCTCTTCCATTTCCCATAGAAGATCTGTCCCAACCTTGACTCTGTCTCCTGGGTTGTCCCAACTCACTAGTGTGTTTCACTTTCTACCATAAAGTGCCTCAAATGGTATCCTCTTTAAACATGCTTGAAACCCATTATTGTAAGCAAACTCTACCAAGTGTAGGTAGTTTTCCCATTTTGATGGTTTATCCATCACATACATCTTGAGCATATCTTCAATCACCTGATTTACCCTCTTTGTTTGTCCATCTGATTCAAGGTAATATGATGTACTATAGTTCATATTTGTCCCAAATACTTTGAATAACCCTTTCCAAAAATTCGATGTGAAATTGGGATGTCTTTCAGATGCAATTGTCTTGGGTACACCATACAACCTAGCAATTTATTTCATGCATATGTTAGCAGTGTTGGTTTCCTTTTGAGTTGACTTCACTGGAATAAAATGGGCAGCATCAGTAAGATTTTCCACCACTACCATACTAGAATCATGTTTCTTAGCAGTCTTAGGAAGCTTAGTAATGAAATCCATGGTTACCACTTCCCACTTCCACTTAGGAATGGGAAAAGGCTCTAGAAAACCAGCTGGATATCTGTGTTATGCCTTGACATTTTGACATTCAAGGAATCTAGAAATAAAATAAACAACCTAAGGGAAAAACAACAAATATCTCACCTAGACAGAATTCTCACGGGCTTGACAACCCACTTCTTCGACAACACACAATTTGAATACTAGATGGAAACTCCTGTCCAAGATTTTCTCGGTAGTTAAGCTAATGGAAATTCCCCCTTGTACATATGGTATGAATTATGAAGAACAAAAATGAACCATAAGATTTTATGATACTCATAACCATTATTATAGGGTTAACTTAACACTAATAACAACTATCATACTCAGCATGTACAACTACAAATACTGAATATAAACATCACACTTACATGTGCACACAACTTTATATAGAATAATGACAATTACTTATATGAAACATCATACAAGAGTTAAACCCATATCAGACATAGATAATTATGCACAAAGTAAATGAGACAAACACATAAAGGACACTTATCTTTTATGAAAAGTTACCAACTGTGCATATAACTCAGATACTCATAACCATTATTATAGGGTTAAATTAACACTAATAACGACTATCATATTCAGCATGCACGACTACAAATACTGAATATAAACACCACACTTACATGTGCAAGAAACATTATATAGAATAMCAACAATTACTTATATGTAACATCATACAAGAGTTAAAMCCATATCACACATAGATAATTAAGCACRRAGTAATGAGACAAGAACATAAAGGAAACTTATGTTTGATCAAAATTCACCAATTGTGYACAAAACTCGGATGTTCCTACCAACCATAGACATTTTTKCTCATAAAATTTAAGCAACAAGTCACCGTTGAGCGAGGGYCTAAACTCCAATAGGGRAAAATGATTCCTATTGCCAGGCTAAGKTCTAATAATCAACAGAATTTCTCAGTCCAAGGTACCAACTACTAAAAATAGCCTACAATGTCTCATTCTCCACATTCTTTCCCCACCCTCAGAAGTGTGCCCCTTCTCTACTCGAAAGTCCCTCGGCTACCCCACTTCCCTTCTAAGGTTTCAACAACAGGACAAACAATAACTCTCAGAGACCTGTAACTAATTCCTAGCGCACTAGGGAACAATTCCTAGAAAAAATCTCACCTGGATAGAATGCCCATGATCTTGACAACCCGCTTCTTCGACAACAAATATTTCACCTAGAGAGAATTCTCACGGGATTGAAAAACTACTCATTCGACAACAAATCTCTCACCTGGAGAGAATGCTCACGGTCCTGACAACACACTTTTTCGATAGCAAACAATGTGACTACTAGATGGAAAATATGATCTAAGATTTTCTTGACAGGTAAGATAATGACTATTTCCCCTTTGTATAGATGGTCTGAGTGATGAAGAAAAAAAATGAACCACAATATTTTATTGGCAGGTAAGGTAATGTCTATTTCCCCCCATGAAATGGCTAGGAAGAGGAAGCTATATATTGATTCGTAGGACCTACCTCATGAGTATAGTAGTTGTGCACTTGGGTCTGTAAGGAAATTGTCTGATCACACATCATGACGTTGGAAGTTGAGGATGACACCTCGAAATGAGAAGTACCTGCCATTCCTCCTTTTGGAGAGGAAATATTTGGTGCAACCATTTGTTGAGGCTAGGGTGGAAGGGATGATTCAAAAAAAAAAGATGCCAGGGAGCCTTCCGTTGTGTGAGGTGGCGATGGATTTCATCCTTCCTAAGACAATTATGAGTAGTATTATCCTCATTACAAATCATGCAAGGGAACAAACTATTTTTCCTCTCTTTTTTCCCTCCCCCAATATTGGTTTGGGATTGAGGGGATGCACGTTCATTATTAAAATTTCTCTTTTTTTTCTTCTTCTTCCCCCTAGGTTATTGAGGATTATTTAGTTGCATGGATTGCATTCACCTCAGAGGGTTGAATATAATCCTAGGAAGTTTTTGTGGTGGGATTAGCAGCTAGTGGGTTCGAAAAAATTTGCACGTTACCTAGTTGACCAACTAAATGGCTCGCACATGAAATGGAAATAGAACCAACCACACCATCAACATGGGGTCTTGTGTTTGGTCTATGTGGATATTTTGACAACCTTGGAGCATGTAGAATGATATTGTATATTATTCAGAATAGAGAATATATGAGATCTAAATGATGGGAATGCAAGATAGCTTACTCCTCAGAATTTTCCCTTGTCATAACAACATCTCTGGAAATAGGTGACAAAACGGATTTGGTGAACCATTCCATAAGGAGTTAGTAAGGTATTTTGGCTTTGATTATCCTTCACCTTCATCTCCACTCATGAATATGATCACAAATGTGAGTGGATGTGTCTTGGTGTAGGGATGCCAACAACTCTGTCCCAATATCGTACCTAATGGGTAGTTGAAAATTCATAAATAACGACATGGCCAAGTTGTTGATGATTAAAATCGCAAAGATGAATTTCGCCCGAAAAGGATTGCTAAACGCTATTATTTATTTATGATGATAATATTTAACTAGTAGGTAGGACTCCCTTGTAGACTAGAGGCACAAGGATAGACATGTTACACTTATATGTTTTTGTTGTTATGATGTTTCCTACACAGTCCTATACATTTGATGATGCAGTCTTGGTTTCATTTGATATGATAAATGGGTAGTTTTTGCATTGTTGCTAAATGTTGTTGAAATTTACTTACGGTACAAGGAAACTCCATGGGTACAAGGATTATGTTGTTTACAGGTGCTATGTTATGTTATAACATTGATCCATATATGATTTATGCAAGGGATAATAAAATGGGTGCTTGATCAAAACAAAAATAAAAACTATGTATAAGTGCTAGAGCTATGACAAAACATTACACATAAACTTTGTGACAAATGTGAAATGTTGGACCTAGTTGTTATACTATGTGTTTTGTTAAATAGTATATATGAAGGCACATATGGTAACGTTAATATATGATTATTGTTGAAGTTATGGCATAAGGTTAACATATAGTTATGATATGTCTCGAGTGGTGCACTATACAATTGATATGGTATCGAATCTATGCAAAGGATATGGAATTGAATTTTAGATTGGATATGGTTTGATATTAATGGTGGATGTTATGTTAATGGGTTGGCTCGTACATGGAATTGAATAGGTCCAGGTAAGAAAATGATGTGCATTTACTGCATGTCACTCCAAACCTCCATGTTGTCACCCTAGCATAGTTGCATTGTTTCTCTGTTGGTTGTGGAAGCTTCGCAATTTCAAGATTGGAAGGGGAAAACTCGACCAGTTAATCATTGAAATGATTTTATCATAGGTATGGCTCTTTTATTTCCATCCACGATGGACTCTCTATATTATGAATCAAATGGTGGCTCAAGATTGCATGGGTTCTGTGTTTTCTTGATTTTTTGACTAAGTGTCAATATTGTATTTTGGGTTCTCTATGATTACTACGAAATGTTGGCATTTGTAAGTGAAGTAATGAGTGTTATTGATTATAAAGTTTGCAAATTGGTTATTTACTCGGTCATCTTAGTTTTTTATGATGGTTCACTGTGAAAAAATGGTAACAATGGTGCAACGAGCTCTGAGTTTTATGGTTGAGAGGTTTTAACCGCCATTCTTTGTATAAGTTTTTGTTAACTCTTTTTCCCTCTCGGTCATAGTTGTGATTCTTTATCCAGTTGCAATGAAATAGTTGATAGTGGTGTGGTTATTTTTTCTAATCCCCAAGATATTGTTTGATGACTCGTTCTTTACTGTCATTTCACTAAAATCTTTCCACAGTCCAATCTTGGTTGGACCATAATTTTTAATAAAGGCCTGTGTATGTATCGAATGGATACGAGTTGCATTTTGGCATTCTTTTCATGAATATTTTTCACACCCCCTCCTCTCATCTCTTCTATAATGATGTCTACTATGTTGTATGGCCTCACTGCCAATTTTTTTCGAAAGTTATCAACCTCCTAGGTGTTGGAAAGAGACATGGTATCTTTGTGTTTTTGAGTACCCTTCATTGTTAAATTAACCCTCGTTCCTCTTTGCAAAAATGTTTTAGATGCATCTGTGTGTGCCTGGGTTTTTTAGCTCGAATCACCTTATTTTCCACTCGGGCATTCTCTTATGGTTCTGTCAAGATATTGGGGTTATAAGTTGAAGGACTATGGTGTTTTTAAAGAGAATGGTTCTCTATTTTTTCAATATTATGTTGGGGCATGTGGTCGTTTCGCGGTGGTAAATTATTAAGGATGTAAAAGACTATGAGCTATCTGTTTTTTTTTAAGTCAAGCAGACTTTCGTTGCCTCTCCGCATTTAATTTCTAAATATCTCGACTTGGAGTCTAACTTGCTTCCTCGGACACCTCCTAGGGCTTGTCAATATTTTTGGTTTAATCATTGTGGAAATTTTAAGGGCACTGGCTCCCTCGCTTCAAAAACCCTCTCTTGGTTGAATCTCTGTGTAATGTTCCCCAAATTTACCAAATAAAAAAAGAATTCCATTAGGGACATTAATTATCTTTCCCTTCAAACAACTTTTTCAAAAGACATAAAGACAATGTAAGTGGGTAGTTGTCATCACTATTTAACTTCCGCAGGGTTTATGTTTTCATTTAGTGATACAAATCATTGTCGTTATAAGGGATTTTATTTCAGAGTTATTTCATACTGTACATTAGTCATATATCTAAGTTATAGCATATCCATATATACACATTGAAAAATATATATATGTAAAGTCTTAATAATAATTGCAACCCTCTCCTTGGATAGTATTAAAACTACTTATAACAAAAGGGTCTATATGAAATCGGGTTTCAGCAAGCATATGCCTTTGGCAAAAATTGTTACAGGTTTGAACATAATGGTGACTTTACGTTTATTTTTCACTGGCCAAACAATAGGCCTTGTGGAAGCTAGTCGTGATTAAAATCTCGATCATTATTATAATAGTTTGAAGTTGGTTGTCGATTGTACATCAATGAGGGGTTAAACGATAACAATCACCCTTCCAAATTTTTGTAACTTTAACAAACAAATAGTTACACCTTAACTGAAACAGAGACTAGCCTAGACAGTCATGTGCATCGTTCCCTAACTGATTTGTCCACCCTCATAATAATTTGGCATGAATTCGAAAGAGGGTATGCCAGACTTGAATTGAAACCTCCATCTAGTCAATTAATGGTGGTCTACGAAGGGTTCCTCCCGAGGCCTGTCGTCTGGCCACCATGTCGAAAGCAAGGCATACCACCTACCATATGTCACATGGTAGAGTACATGACTCATAACCATCACTATTACTCAGTTTTGAGATAGGTCTCTAGGTCATTGTTTCATTCCCTTCAGCTCTGTCCCTCTACGAAACCGCTCCAGTGCTACTCATGAAAATCGGCTTGGTTTGCATGTCCTGAATCATGGATTTGGGTTCGTCATGCACAGGAGAAAAATGATAGGTGACTATTAGATGAATGCTACCCTAAACTAGGTAGAATAACTCTTTGTTATGTTACTCTGGGCTTTCTGTGATTCTGGTTTACATGGTGTACACCAGACATTATAATGTCTTCTTTCTTTTTTCGACTTCCTCAGTCCTGCATTAGAGTTCTGTAAGGATTTTTAAGTGTGTTTTAAATTTAGGGTTTGTCGTTGTCCCTTTGTTATTCCTTTGTTTGTCCTCCATTACCTTACACATTGTGACATGACTTTGAGTGTTTAAATATCCATTCCAATTCGATGATGGTTCTTACCCTAGCTTGAAATCCTTCTGTGACCTTGAAGATTTGATACCCTCCTGTAAATTCATTAATTGTCTAGAAAGTCGTGGGTATCTTCTTAGTCCTTATTTCAAAATCTCATATTGTGTCTTTGAAATTTTTGTTCTGTTCAGTAGAAGTCCTAACCCTATCTTGTTCTTCTGTGACTTTGAAGCTTCGATACCTTCCTGTAATTTTGATAGTTGTCTGAAAGGTCATGGGATTCTATTAATCTGTATTCCAAAGGGTAAATATGGATTCCTCCAGAAGCGGTTGCATTTTGTTCGGTAGTGGGTATTTCTCATGCAATAGGGTGTTACAATTTTTCATTCCTGTTGTATGTTTGCAATAATGATTTTTTGTGGAAAGTTACAGTTCTGTAATTCTTTCAAAATCCGAATCATTGGTTTTTTATTCTGGGATATGTAATCTAGACCTAGTGATAGATCAAGTCAGTCCAGTCGACATTAATATTACTGATTTTATTAATGGATGATATTCATTTTGGTTCACAAGGACCCACCGTAATAGCCATATGATGCCATTGTGTGTAAAATAGTCTGGATTTGATTCAAGAAAATTATTAAAAGTTCTCGGTTCCTGTATCTGTGTTTTGAAACTTGGTTATTGCATTTCCCTTCATCATATATAGAATATTGAAATAGAAACCAGAGAGTAATAGAACATCCTTGTTCGTCATGCATATGTTTTGCGAACTTTTTAACACTAATATTGTTAAGGTCTTAACGTGTTATTCTTGTTTATTTATTTTATGAAAGGTTTGGCTAAAAAATTTCAATTACCAATCTAATGATGGGACCCCTATTTCTACGAGGGTACCCATCAGGCAATATTTGGTCCACTCCTCCCCTTCGAGCCCGTGGAAGATTTTCCTCATCAATGTGAATGGAAGGAAAGGCATTTGTTTCCCCAATTCACAAGCTAAGTAAAGTCCATATATTAGATCTGCAATATTTTCATTTCGTAAATTCATTCTGGTAATTGTTCTATATTCAAGATTTAACTTTTGTTGAACTCTATCTTATCACTAATTATAAATTCTTGATTTACTTGTAGGACTTTAAACATTCGTAGTCTCCGGATCCAGGACAATGTATTACGCAAAAAACGTATTCAGGTTCCAACTTGCAGCGTTAAGAAAATAACCCCAGGTTCTATTGAAAATGATACGATTCCACCCTAGAATACTATTATCGTGGTAGTTTTTATACCATGCTCCTATAGACAACTGGTTATTTGTATCTTCAATCCTTAAAGAAAAAGGACATAGGCGAAACCCCATATTAAATACGATTTCACTATTTAATAGTTATGATCACAAGTGTTATGTAGAGTTTGAAGAATCGTTTAAGTATTGGACCGACTCTGTAATAGGTATTATGTTTTATGTATTTAAGTTATTGAACCTGTGCTCCTGCATTACTGTAATGAAGAGGAATGTAACTTTTGGCTCCATTAATGTAGTTAGATTTAATGGAAAGGCTTGAATTATGAAGTTATGCAACAATCAATAAATAACTTTCTGTGTATTGGATATTTATGTAACTTTGAAACTCTGTATAGGCAACAATATGTATACATATATATTTCTATTCTGGTAATCACTCAAAAACTTCATTGGGTAGTTGTACAATTTAAATAGTCCTTGAGAGAATATCTATCTATCTATCTATATATATATATATATATATATATATCACATAGGTTATACTTATCATGGTAATACTTCTATTCTGTGTAGATTTATTACATCCTATAAAAGTGTACATAGATTTTCCTATAGGTATGTAATTAATATTCTTCAAACTGTAGCAATCTGTAATAAATCTTTAAGCATATTCATACTTGAATCTACATTCCTATTGCGGTTCAAAGAGTATGTCACTTGAATAAGAAACTTTCACATAATCACCAACAACTATCATAAACAATAGCGCTCTTAACTCTAATTACTGAATAAATTCAACTATAAAAGATTTTCCATAATTCATTTCATTCTACCAACACAAGTAGATGTATTCTATCAACCATTAATCAATAGGACATTTATCCAGAATTAAGTAAATTTATTCTACCAACTATTAATCAACAAAACATTCAACCAGGGAAGAGTAGATGAACATATCTGAACAAAGTGCTAAAACAACAAATGGAATAGCCAAGTTCCACCCAACCATAGAACAAAACAACCAATCTACTTGCTCCATTCACCCTCTAGCTTGACCATGAATCCATGAGGGTGAACTCCAAAACTCCTCCTTAGCTATAGTCCTCTTTTTTAGATCAGAAAATTATCCTTGCCTCACACTTAGAAACTAGTACTCATAAAAACAAGTTATATTCTTTTCTCTAGCATACTAGGCAACGTCCTGCCTCCTCCCATATGTTATTTATGAAAAATCATATTGTGCCTAGGTCTTTTCCCCTTGGGAATTTTCACAGCTTTACAAATCCCCGATTTTTAGGGGTTTCCAATGGTCAAATTCTTGATTTTCCACTTGTAAAATTCAAACCTGAGGTAGTTCAAGTCTGTTCCCCACTCATGGAGTCATGGTCAGCTGATTTCAACCTGGTTGTTCCATTTGTCCCTCAACAATAAATATAAAAATTATTTGTCTCTTACAAGTGTCATAGTCAAAGAGTTGGTTGGGCAAATCAAATCTTTTCCCAACAATCAAAATAATTAATTACAATTAACCAAATTCTAAATTAGGAATTGCCATAAATGGCAATAATTTTCCAAATTCAAATTTGCCAAAAACATAAATAAATTCCTAAGTGTATACAAAATTTTAATAATAATTTATTTTGGGGGATATTACACTCTGTGTGTCCTCTCTGTGATGAATTCGTTTGAACAAAAAAGAAAAGTATGGTTACCTACCGCCTGAGAGCTTCCCTTCTAGTCGATTATAGTATTTATTACTCTGTTTAATCCTAACAAGATCATGATTACATTTAATTTAATAAGGCACATGTGTGAGTGATTATTTCACCAAGCATGATCATGATTCTGTCAAAGTTTAAAAGAGATACCTATGTGGGGTAATATCGTTCTATGGGAATCATCGTCCATATTATGATTGTTTTAAAAGAAAGACTATACATATTAATTCACACAGAGATCAAGCTCAGGGTTACATTTTTTGGGTTGGCTATTGTCGTCGAATCAAGATTATGTCAATTGCATGATTGAAGACCTGCGTATATGATTGGTTCATTGAGCATGCTCTTAAGTCTGTCTTTTTTTAAGGGAACCTGTGTGTGGTTAAATCAGGCCCATTTTTTGTTGTTGTTTGATGACAATTGAGTATTGATGGTTAATCCTCGGTATATTATTATTTGATTCCTAGGGATGGATATTGGATATAAATAACAATGGAATCACTATGCATATTATGGTTGTTTTAGAAAAGAAGAAGAAGAGATCACCGTTAGCACATCCAATACTCTGGTTCGAATGGTTACATTGTTACTATTGAATTGGAAATGTTTTCATATGTCATAATACACAGATTGTTATAAATTGAATATTTCCGGGAAATTAAATTGTTTTATTTAGACAACAAGCAGTTTGTATGCAATTGAGAAAGAATGAATGTTTTGTTCTTGGAAGTGGGTTCTTTTTGGATTGAATTTAAAACAGATTTATGATAGTTGATTGATTTAATTTATTTTATGAACAATATCCGTTAATTCCCTCTCATTTTATTCACTTTTTCACTCATTATAAATCCCCTCACGATCCCAAATTCATTTTGCACGCCATGTTCACTAAAATTAAATTAAAAATCTGTATGACAGTGATAAAAAAATAACACAGATATAGATGGCAGCTGATATGTTTTGGTATTGTTTTCATAGTCAATTATTTAATGAATTGTCGAGCAGTAATCATGTTCTTACTCCCTGTCATGATATCACTTTTTCTCTTATTACAATCTCGCCAGATATCCTATGAACCATATTTCACTCCCTGCTCATTTGACAATTATTAAATAAATTTTATGGATTGGATTGCATGGGTCTGATGTTAATTGTTGAGCCAAACTTTGTTTCATATCAAGAGAATGTCATGTATGGTCTTTTTAGAGCTAGTTGCTAATAATTGTTGCATACATGATGAGCTTCTTCAACAAAGGAAGTCACATATGAAACAATAGGGGAAGAGGAAACTGGAATAGAGGTCCTAGAAAACCCAGATTCTCAATAAATTTCGATGTCGATCCTCAAGAGTTAAACTAGCTCTTTCAAGCTGGATTTTTCAATTGGATTGGACAAGGGATAGTCCAGCCTAGACCAAAGAGGCCTCCCTTCTAGCCCCAACATGTTCCTGGTGTCCTTGTGCCTCCCCGCATATATTTTCAACCTGAAGTTCCCGACAATGATGGATGGCAGGAGATTGTTCACCCAACAATTTCCCACCATTGTGGCTAGCCAAATTTGTCATTACCTCCTCCTCCCCCACCTATTAATCCAATTTTTTAGATTTACCCTGCACACTCACCTATATAGTCCTCCCATGCAAGAAACAACTCAAAACTAAGGCTCACCATGTGCATGATAAAGGTAAATCTGTTGATTCTCCCTTCTCTTCTTCAAGTGACTCATCCAAGTCAGTATCCTCATCTATGCACTTGAGGGATGACTGCTCGCATGTCATTAGTGAGATCAAGCCTCAAGTTTCTACCCAACCTAAGGATAATTCATGGAAGTCAAAAGGAGATAGAAGCATCAAAGGAAAAATTTCCTCTCAAAGTGGAACATATGGTTTTTGATTATGTGTTTATTATTGATTTATTGAGGAAAGTGGATTGCTGAAATTTTTGGACAACAAACTATTTTTGGATATTGTGGATATTTACATGTTTGGATATAATTTGAAATATCTCTGGTATTTAAATTTCAAATTGTGAAAATAATTATGGGAGCCACAAGGAGGCATGTGTTTGATTGATTGTCTAATTATGTTTATTTTGTTAAGAAATAAAGGGAGTCACAAGGGGTCCCACCTGCTAGTTAATATTTAACTAAAAGACCCTTAATTATTAATATTATTATTTCTCCCCCTAAACTAAAGATTAGTTAAGTTTTAGTTAACTTGACTAAATGAGGTAGTTGAACTACTTCAACTAATTTGGAATGCATAAAATCCAAGTGAGAAGGAAGAACAAGGGGAGAATAGAAGGAGAAAGCGTACTAAGGTTTGCTCTTCTGTTTTATTGCAATAGTTCAGTTTTCATTCATTAAAATCCTAATTCTCTTTTATGATAGCATGGTCCTATTGTAGACAACAAATTTCAAAGCTAAACCATATCATTCAGATGCTTGTTCCAGAGGTGTTGATCTATCTTTGATAGTTTGTGTATACTTGTCTGTTTATGAATTGAGTTTCATGACTGATAAATGATATTATGTAGAGTCAAGTGAGAAACAGTGTGTGACAAGATGATCCACATTTTAAAGTTTAGTTTTTACTTCTTGTCAGAGTCCTTTTGTATGGTTTTCATCGGGTATATCTAAGTTTGACCTTGGTCCATGCCCCTATAGGGATTTTTGTAAAGAGAACGATTCTTTTGATTTCTTGGAATTAAATAAAGCGATTTCTATTCAGTCTCGCATGTGTTAATATGTGACATGGTATTTTTTCTTTTGATCTCCACATTTACTTTCTGCAATCTGTTATGTTTATAAAATTACATAAAAATGTTATATTTTGCAATAATATTTTATTTCAAAAAATCAGCCTAAGCCCTTGTAATTAATACTTGTGGATCGGGAAAAACTTTTGAGGCTATAAAAATAGGGTAATATTCCCGACTATCTTATATTAGCCAAGAAATATTTGAAAATGCTTGAGTAAGATAAATTCATATCTTTTCCTAAACATTTATTTGGCAACCATACTGGGGAGGTCTTCAATATCTCTCTGATTGATTATAAGCTTGATTTTCATTGAATTTATTTATATTGTTGCTTTCAATTCTTTGATTGTTTCTTTTCTTCATGATTGTATTTGTTGCAAGGTAGCCCAGTATTGATCCCAGTCTTAAAGATTAGACCAACATTGCTTTAACATTGTTAAATACCATCTTAGAGACCTCTAATACCTAGGTTGATATTGGGCGCTCATGGGAAGTGATTGAACAAGCCATAAGTGTCCAAGAATGTTGGGAAGCTAGGCAAAGACAGCCTAGGAATCAACCATAGATTTATTTTTCCTACAGTTTTGATCTTCTTTTCATGTCTTTAAACCCTCGTATCTCTAGGAGAATAAGATTTTTATCACCTTAGATCAATCCTATTGCTGAAATAGGAAGAATAAACATTGTTTTGTTAGTCCAAAAATGTGCTCTAAGGAGAAATTTGTCTGATTTATCCAATTCGTCTTTCTCTCCCTTACCTATCGTTCACAATATGGCATCTAATGGTGGCTCTGGTGGCACTGGAGGTGCTTCTTCATCTTAGACTTCAGCATCATCGGTGATTGGTAGCTTGTATAGTCATCAAGTCCCTGTCCAATCTACTACAAGTCCCGCCAAAGTCATTAAAAAGCATGGGATTTTTTAGTTTGAAGAAGATGCTACAATACTATGTGACATGTTTCCTCCCCTCTTAACCTAGCACTTGCTACTTTTCCACTTCCTAAATTCATAGATCATCTCCCTAGATTTTCAGGGAATAACACAGTCACTATGAATGAACACTTGGTGGAATTTTCTAATGTCTATCACAACATAGGAGCCAATGACAATGACACTTGTATGTGCTTATTTGTTAGTTCCCATGAAGGGAAGGTTGCGACCAATTTCTTTGACCTTCCTCCCAAGATTCTTTCTACTTGGGCAGAGTTATTCTATTGGTTCAAGTGTAGCTATGGGTAGTCCAAAATCCTAGCCAAGTAGTTACGAGAGTACAATAACATTTCTTATAAGGATGGTGAGACTATCAAGTCTTTCAACTTGCGTTTCACCAAATTATATAACCAAATTCCTAAACTTATTCTCCCTTAGAACCAAGCCACTTTCATGCATTATTATAATGCTCTACCTTCCCCCTACTATCATAGGATTGAGGAGAAGGCCATTGATAAACTTGGTTCTTCTTTTCATACTTGTTTAGAGTATGAAGAACAACTTGAAAGAACATGTCTTCCTAAGGGAGATTCAATTAAACAGATGGATATGTCCTCCTCCTTACAACTTGTACAAGACATGAATTATCAAATGATAGCGTATGAGAGAAAATAAAATGTCCCCTCTCTTACCCCCGAGGCTTCATTTTCTTCTTCACCACCCTTTAAGAATCTTAATGAAAACAACTTTCAACCTAAATACATCATGCCTCATATTTGGTGTAACTTTTGTGAGGAACACCATGAGGAAAGTACGTGTGAGGCAAAGAAGAGTGCCAAAGATAAAATATTTTTTAAAATGCCTGAGACTACTATCATTGTTCTAGATTTTGCAGAGCCAGAGGATGTTATGATCATAAATACTAGGAATAAATCCTATGCTCTGAAACGTAAATATGATCCTCCTCACACTTATTAAATACCAAGCTCATCTTCACCAACTTCTATTGTTCAGGCTTCTAAAGCTTCTGATAGTGAAGGAACTATCTCCCCACTTCCCTCTTCCAAATACAACATTCTCAATTGATTGGCCAATATTAAAGCTGATGCTACTCTCTTGGACATGGTTTTTGTCCTTGAGCAACAAAAGCATCTGAAAAATTTCATGGAAGGAAAAGATTCCATTGTAGCCAACCTCTTTGAACAGGTAGATGAAGAGGATTCAACTGTAAATAAAATAGGTGTACATAACTTTAGACACCCTATAAAAAATCCACCGGTTTTTATTTCTATAAATATTATGGACAAAATAGCTCATTGTTGTCTCATTGACGATGGTTCGGGCCCAAGTGTAATGTCGAAGATTATTATGGAAGAGCTAGGCATGTCTTGTACAAATGAAAACGCCAGAAGCATGCTCTCTTATAATAGTTTACAACAAACGACCATAGGTAAAACCAAGGATGTGACCTTGGTTTTGTGCACACATCCTAAAATAAGGACAACACTTAATATTCAGGTAATTGATATGCCAGTGAGTAATTACTCGATCATCTTAAGAAGAGATTGGAAAGATTTGACGGGTGGATACCTCTCACTCAATGGGACACACTTATCAATTCCTCGGAATGGTAAAAACATCATAGTCCTAAGGGAGGGGAGAATTTCACCTTACATAGAAAGTGTCCCATGGCCTAATGTGGATTATATCGAGGAGGACCTAGGAGTGTATTCCATATTCGCAATTGAGGACAACACTACCTTGGAACAAATCAACATAGAAGATGGGATGTGGCATATGCACTTTGATGGTTCATGCTCCAATGAAGGAAACAATGGTGGTATTATATTGTACTCTCCTGTGGGTAAAATTCATAACTTTTCCTATAGGTTAGAATTTTCTTGCACAAACAACGTCACTGAATTTGAATCATTACTGCTATGCATTGAAAATGCCTATAATCTAGGTTGTAGTCACCTTATAGTTTTTGGGAATTCCGAACTAGTTGTAAACCTTGTACGTAAGATATATTCTCCTAGCAACAAGTTAATGAAACGCTACACCCAAACTGTTTAGGCACTTATCTCGAACTTTTTATCTTTTAGCATCACTCATGTTGAAAGGGAGTTGAATTCAATGGCCGGCAGGTTAGCTATTTTTGTAGCCTCTCCTACTCGACAACTTCTTCCACAAAGACTTGATTGCACCTTTCAATCTTTGTATCGTTCGAACGTCCCTGACAATGTAGAGTCATGGAAGGTCTTCCCTAGTGATGAGAGCATCTGTACTTTCATCCAAAATGAACCTTATAAGCCTAGGGAAATTATATCAATGGAAGATAATGAAATTCCTAAGGGAATGACTCCTCTAGAAAGTTCATTTTCATCAAGTGATGTAGGAAATAAAGAAAAAAATAAAGAAGAGGAGTCAAAAAGGAAAGTGGGTGAAACCATTTCATTGAACATTGGAACACTTGAGTGTCCAAAGAATGTTAAAATAGGTGCCCAATGTTCTGATGAAGAAAAAATAAAGTTCACTAAGTTGCTTGGTGAATTTCAAGATGTTCTTGATTTGTCTTATGAGTATCTTCATGGTTTTGATCCTACTCTTATAGATCATGCCATTCCTATCAAGGAGGGAATAAAACTGGTTCGGGAGAAACAAAGACCCATTAACCCTGCACTAGAAGAAACTATTCGAAAGGAGTTCGAAAAACTCTTGAAGGTTGGGATGATTTTCCCTGCTAAGTATTTTGAGTGGGTTTCTAATTTGGTTCCTGTTCGGAAAGAAACAAGTCAGATTAGATTATGCGTTGGTTTTTTCACATTGAATAGGGCCAGTATTATTGAAAAGCATGCTTTCGGTCTTGTTAAAGTTGTTGACAAATTTCACCAGTTCATCTTAGGTAAGCATACGCTCATAAAAGTTACTTTACCTATTGTCAAGTTTTTACTCTCACAAACTTATCTTTCAAGAAATCTTGCACATTGGATTTCCAAGATTCAAGATCATGATCTAACCATCATGACTTCTAAAACTATCAAGGGACATGAATTAGCCTTTCACTTAGATCAACATGATGAAATGAGTGAAGAAATTGATGAACAAGATAACTCTCTATCAACATTGTTTTACATTGACAATCAAATCCTTCATGTGTCTGAACATCCTTGGTATAGAGATATGGTGTATTACTTGCAAAATCAAAGATTTATGGATAACTTAGATACTCATCAAATAAGAAGGCCCCACCTTGCATCTGCTAGATACGTCATTATAGGAGACTTCTTTTTTAGGATATCTACCGATGGTATGTTACTTCACTATGTGAACAATGAGGAAGCACACAAATTGTTGCAAGAGACTCATGGATCTTCAAATTCTGTTATTCATATAGGAGATTACTTTTCTGCTAAAACCACTTCTTTTAAGATTATCAGGAAAGGGTACTATTGACCTCCAATATTTCGTAATTCTTATATTTTTTCAAGATCATGTGACAAGTGCCAGAAGTTTGTTGGGAAAGAATGTCTTTCTTCTATGCCTTTACAACATGTTCTCCATGAATTTCCTTTTTCAAAATTGGGTTTGGACTTTATTGGTCCTATTAATCCTCCATATTCAGTAGGGGAAGTCTTTATCTTGACAGCCACAAACTATTTTATGAAATGGACCAAACTTGTCCCTCTTAAGCATTCGCAGGATGAGCAGGTGATTTCTTTTCTTGAAACTAATATTTTTTCCAAATTTGGTCTTCCTTTGGAAATCATTACAGACAATGGTCCTGCTTTTATTTCTTCTAAACTAACCCAGTTTTTAGCTAAATTGGGGGTTAAGCATTTTACCTCATCAACTTATTATCCCCAAGGTAATGGACAGGCCAAGTCTAACAAGAAGAATCTCGTTAGAATGATCAAGAGGCTCATTGAAGATAAGCCTTCTCAATGGCACACTTTCCTCACTTACGCCCTTTGGGCAGATCACACTACCACTAAGGTGAGCCCAAGTTGCACTCCTTTCCATGTTGTTTATGGTCAAGAAGCCATTCTTCCTACCGATCTGGGACTTTCCTCCCTAAGGTTAATTCTACAGGTCGAAGAATTAAATTCTTATGATTTTTCTCAAAGAATGAATGCACTTTTGGATTTAGAGGAGCAAATGACATTTTCCTTGGATAATAAAAAGAGAAGACAACAGACTGTTAAAACATATTTCAACAAAAGTGTCAAGGATGTCAAATTTAAGGTTAATGAGAAGGTATTGTTGTGGGATTCAACTCATGCTAATAGAGGAAGGCATTCAAAGTTCCAAAAATTATGGCTGGGTCCTTTTAAGATCGCTTTTGTCATGGGCGCAAATTCTTACATCCTAAAGGACTTACAAGAGTGATCGTTTTCCTATAGCACTAATGGTTCCCACTTTAAACACTACATGGAACCAAATTGAAAGTTTTAACACTACATGTAATTTTTTCTGTATTATAGTTTGTTTTATTTGCTTCGATTTTACTTTTTTGTTATTTCATTTCTTATGGTTCATTTCCGCTATGTCATTTTTTTTGCTATTTTGTTTCTTTTATTTGACTTCATTTCTTGTCAAAACAAAATGTTAGATCATTTTTTCCACAACGATGCTATTCTGTAAAGTATTGTTAATCAATAACAATTAGGTTACACAATTGTCATTATGTTCCTCTTAAAATCATCATCGAAATTGTTATTTTCTTCAACCACTGTTATATAAGATAGTTGGTTTTATCCCTCTTCTACTTTCCCTTTTCTTCCATCCGCTCCAAGATTCAAAAGAGCATACCAAAAAAAAATCTCCTTGAAGTCAAGAACACTTTACTATGATTAATCGAATGATTATTCTTATAGGGACAAACCCCCTCATACTTAACACTTTCCATGATTTATTCCCAAAATCCGAGTCATTTTTCCCATAAATCCTCTCACTTCCCCCTGTTGCATAATCATTCTGATGTATATCTTCTTGATATGAAGTTTAATGATCTGCAAAACCATAAATTATGATTTCTTAATCTATTGGAAATAGATTTCTCTGTGGATTCACCAATTTTTTGACGATTAAAATCGCAACGATGAATTTCGCCCGCAAAGGATTGCTAAACACTATTATTTATTTATGATAATAATATTTAACTAGTAGGTGGGATCCCCTTGTAGACTAGAGGAGCAAGGATAGACATGTTACTCTTATATGTTTTTGTTGTTATGATGTTTCCTACACATTCCTATACATTTGATGATGTAGTATTGGTTTCATTTGATATTTTAAATAGGTAGTTGATGCATTGTTGCTAAATGTCGTTGAAATTTACTTGCGG
This sequence comes from Picea engelmannii, assembly GCA_009831015.1. Taxonomy (NCBI): domain Eukaryota; kingdom Viridiplantae; phylum Streptophyta; class Pinopsida; order Pinales; family Pinaceae; genus Picea; species Picea engelmannii. The sequence continues at coordinate 54,901 of ML820715.1, forward strand.
TATAAGGCAATGCCATGGGTATGGGGATTATGTTGTTTACAGGTGCTATGTTATGTTATAACAATGATCCATATATGATTTATGAAAGGGATAGTATAATGGGAGCTTGATCAAAACAAAAAGAAAAAACTATAAATAAGTGTTAGAGCTATGACAAAAGATTACACATAAACCTTGTGACAAATGTGAAATGGTGGACTTAGCTGTTATACTATGCGCTTTGTTAAAGGGTATATATGAAGGCACATATGGTAATGTTAATATATTATTATTGTTGAAGTTATGGCATAAGGTTAACATATAGCTATGATATGTCTCGAGTGGCACACTATACAAATGATATGGTATCGAATCTATGCAAAGGATATGGCATTGAATTTTAGATTGGATATGGTTTGATTTTAATGGTGGATGTTATGTTAATGGGTTGGCTCATACATGGAATTGAATAGGTCTAGGTAAAAAAATGATGTGCATTTACTGCATGTCACTCCAAACCTCCCTTGAGGTTGTCACCCTAGCATAGTTGCATTGTTGCTCTGTTGGTCGTGGAAGCTCCATGATTTCAATATTGAAAGGGGAAAACTCGACCAGTTCATCATTGAAGCGATTTTATCACAGGTATGGATCTTTTATTTCCATCCATGATGGACTCTTTGTATTATGAATCAAATGGTGGCTCGAGATTGCATCAGTTCTATGTTTTCTTTAGTTTTTGACTGAGTGTCAATATTGTGTTCTGGGTTCTTTGTGATTAATCCAAAATGTTGGCATTTGTAAGCGAAGTAATGAGTGTTATTGATTATAAAGTTTGTGCATTGGTTTTTTACTTGGTCAGCTTGGTTTTTTATGATGATTCTCTATAAAAAATGGTAACAGTGTTGCAACGAGCTCTGAGTTTTATGGTTGAGGGGTTTAACTATCATTCTGTGTATCAATTGGTATTAGCTCTTTTTCCCTCTCGATTGTTGTTGTGATTCTTTATCCAAGTTGCAATGCAATAGTCGAAAGTGGTGTGGTTCTTTTGTCTAAGCCCCGAGCTATTGTTTGATGACTCATTCTTTACTGTCATTTCACTGAAATCTTTCACAGTGCAATCTTGGTTGGCCCAAAATGTTTAATACAGGCATGTGTATGTATCAAATGGATATGATTTACGTTATGACATTCTTTTCACGAAGGGTTTTCACACCCACTCCTCTCATCTATGCTATAATGACGATTGTTATGTTGTATGGCCTTATTGTCAATTTTTTTCAAAATTTAGCGACCTCCTGGGTGTTGGAAAGAGACATGGTCTCTCCTTGTTTTCGAGTACCCTTAATTTTTAAATTAACCCTCGTTCCTCTTTGCAAAATTTTTTTAGAGGCATATGTGTGTTCCTGTGTTGTTTAGCTCGAATCACCTTATTTTCCACTCGTACATTCTCTTATGGTTATGTCAAAATCTCTGGGTTATAAGTTGAAGGACTGTGGTGTTTTGGAAGAGCACGACTCTCTGTTTTTTCAAGATTATGTTGTGGTATGTGGTTGTTTCTCGGTGGTAAATTCTTGAGGATGTAAAAGACTATGATCTCTATGTGTTTTTTTTAAGTCAAGAAGACTTTCGTTGCCTCTCTGCATTTAATTTCTAAAGAGATCAACTTGGAGTCTGACTTGCTTCCTCTGGCACCTCCTGGGGTTTGTCAAGATTTTGGGTTTAATGATTGTGTAAATTTTAAGGGCATTGGCTCCCTCACTTCAAAAACCATATCTTGGTCGATTCTCTGTGTGTCCTCTCTATGATGAATTTGTTTGAACATAAAAGAAAAGTATGGTTACCTATCGCCCGAGAGCTGCCCTTCTAGTCAATTATGGTATTTATTACTATGTTTAATCCTAGCATGACCGTGATTACATTTAAGTTAAGAAGGCACGTGTGTGAGTGATCATTTCACCAGGCATGATCATGATTCTGTCAAAGTTTAAAAGAGATACATGTGTGGGGTAATATCATTCTATGGGAATCACCGTGCAGATTATGATTTTTTTAAAAGGAAGTTGTAATGTATCCCAAATTTCCCAAACAATGTTTTTTTTTGTTAGGGGACATTAAAGTTCCTTGAATCTCCAACATTGTTTGCAACATAGAGATAATCCATTAAATATATCTTATTCCTTTATTGTATGCATAACAATTTTACTTCTTTGTCATTATCCCTCTTAAAGGATGAAGGAGATTTAAATTCCACTTGTCTYTTACTGTTATATTTCATTATAGTGTCKTTATTGGACTATAAATCACACGCTTATTTGTATTGAAGAGTTTTGTGACCATGACCATCATAGCCCTTAGAATAACCACCAGGTCTATGTCAAGACATGTTATCCACATTAAATCGTGTAACAATATACRTTATACAAGGTATGAGTGATCTAAATCATGGACACAAGATYAACACATATCAAAATAGTGTTGAGCTAGGAGTCATAAGTCCTAAGCACTAGGATTTAACTTTACCTATAATAACATGTTKTTTTATTATAGCACAACGAACATATACTTATACATAACATATTGTTTTATCATAGCGCAATGAACATATACTTATACATAACATATTGTTTTATCATAGTACAATGAACATATACCTATACATAATGTTAGTAACCCTACCCAAATATTAACATAGTTTTCTCGTTCTAGGGTTATCGCTAGGATTAAACATGACTCAACAATTAAGTGGTTCAGAAACCATATATGGTGGATGACAGGTCGAGTATGAGCCTACTTCATACTATCCTGTAGGCATTTACTCCTGTCTTGGTCCATTAATGGTGAATCTTGTCTGGTACCTTCCATAACTAATGCTTTGGTGAAAATGCCCAACGTAGGCTCGCCACCTCCCTCGACTTCACATGGTAGTGGTATGGGGCGTACCAACCACTATTTCTCCTCTAGAGAGGACCTCGAGGTAACACTTGTTTTTTTTCTTGCCCCTTTAGTCTGTAACACAAAATTGCCTCTGCTATTTATACAACTGGTGACTTGGTAAAACTCCACTCTGGTGAACGATGGACTTTGCATTGTAAATGACTGGAGATTTGGTAAAACTCTACTCTGGTGAGTGATATCCTTTGCATTGTATCCGAGTGGTGATTTGGTAAATCTCAGCTCTTGTGAGCGATAGCCTATGTGTTTTATATGACTGGTGATTTGGTAATGCTCAGATCTGGTGAGTGATAGCCTCTGCGCTGTATATGACGAGTGATTTGGTAAATATCGGCTCTGGTGAGCAATAGCCTCTGCGTTGTATATGACCGATGATTTGGTAAAGCTCGACTCTAGTGAGTGATAACCTCTATGCTATATACGACTGATGATTTGGTAAATCTCAGCGCTGGTGAGCGATAGCCTCTGCGCTGTATACGACTGGTGATTTGGTAAAGCTCAACTCTAGTGAGCGATGGAAGGAGGCAACTCACATCTGGGGTTCTTTATCTGCAAGGGTAAGTAAAATTTATGTTGTTTATGTACTCTGTGAGAAATATTCCATGAATGTATTCTTTGTCTAGTGCAATGTAAATAATTGAGAGATTCGAAGTAAATAGTCGAGAGGTTCAATGTACAGATTTCATGTTTTCTTTTTCTTTGTTTGAGGGTTGGCAATGTATGACAGTTGCACCTTCGTATGTGTTTTCGTCCCAGGATTCTACTGTGTTATGGTTCCCTTTGTAAGTTGGGTGAAAACCTTTATATTTAACACTCAGTTTTGAGATTTATTGTAGTTTCCTCTCTGTTGGTTGTCAGTCTCCAAGTCTGTAATCATTGCGGTCCCTTCCCAGTCAGATCATGGCCCGAATCATTATTAAATGTTGAACCCTCTAAATGTTTCTCATTTTATTTTATTCATCGTTCATATCTATGATATTCTTACACTCTCGAAGTCGTCCAAAGATCTCAAGGCTTATTGATGTTATTCGTACTTGATTGTTTAAACATTGTAGGAAAATTTCATAATTTACAATTTTTTTACATGTACATCTATGGCAAGATTAACATTATCATAATCATCTAGCAACACACTTGTTTGTATCCTCTAGATTGTAATAATTTCCTCTACTGGGAAGAATCATGGTTTGTTCTCGCAACCACCTCGACAACATCCTTCACTTGATTTCTCATCTGATATAATTATATAACCATTTATGAAAGGACTTTTATGTGTCAACCACTTTGCACTAGTAAATAAAGGGCATCCATGTTTAATCATCTGTTGAATATATGTAGAATGAAATTCGTAGGGTTCGAACATGATTTTGCATAGTTAGACTGTAATATCCTCAAATTTTAGAATATTAAATTCTGAGTGAACTTTGAAATTAATTTCCGTTTTTTGAAAATTCGGATTTGGAAATTATTTGCCATTTATGGAAAATATGAATTTGGAATTTTGATTGTTGTAATTAATTATTGATGATTGTTGGGAAAGGATTTGACTTGCTCAACTTTCCTCTTTTATTTGACACATGTGTAAGACAAACTTTTAATGAATTAAATGATGGAAGACAAATGAAACAACTAGGTTAAAAATAGTTTACCATGACTCCATGAGTGGGGAACGGGTTTGAGTTACCTCAAGGATGTTGTTTACAAGTGGAAATGTGGAATTTGATCACTAGCAGCCCATAACAATCAAGTATTTGTAAAGCTGTGAATTTCCCAAGGAGGGAAGGAAAGACGTAGGCACAATGATGCATATAAAAACAACATATGGAGGAGGCAGGACGTTGCTTAGTATGTTGGGGAAAAGAAACTATTGGCTGTCATGAACACTGTTATTGTGAGGCAAAGGAATTTATGATCTGTGGATGGTGACTGTAGCTAAGGAGGATCATTCAGTTTTCCCTTATGGACTCATGGTTAGGCTAGGGGGTGAACATGAAAAGTGAACTTGGTTTTTTTGTTCTACGGTTGGGTGGAACGTGGTTGTTCCATTTGTATTCCAACTTCAGGTTTCAGACATGTATCTCAACTTGTATTCTTTGTCAATGTTATATTATGGTTATTATTTGTTAGGAATATGATTGATTGTGTATACATAAGTGAAATCAATTCTTAAGGGACTGTATGATCATGTTTCCTATGGGTTATCATAGTTAAATAATACTGAAATATTGGTTGTTTAAGATATGATGGTGGTGGTGGTGGTGGTGGTGTGTGTGTGTGTGTGCTCATATAGAAAGAAATGGTAGACCTAATGTTGTATTCCTATTGACATTGGATTATATATATTTTGAATTTCCATTAAAATTTGTACATAACAATCACTATATAGAAATGGTAAAATAAGGAATAAACTCAAATGGGTGTTTATCAACTTGATAACATGTAAAAATTAGAGGAAAGAATAACAATTTGAATACATTCTTTATTACCACAAAAATATAGTGAGGAACTCAAAGTATCTGAGAAAAGAAACCATTGTATTCAATCGATCATTGTTCAAAAATATTACAGTTGGAGTACTATAGACAAAAAACTCCACAACCTTTTATTGCAAACAGAGCTCTAAGAAATTTTACAGAAAATATGTATTGTAACCGAAGTCAATGTCTGCATAGATCAAAACTCAAATAACTTTCGAGCGAGATGTTTCCTTCATCCGACTACCTCGAGTTTCACCACCTGCAAAAGAAGAAAAACAAGGGTTTAGTAAACTATGCTAACATTTTTTTTATGGAAATCAAACAATAATAGTAAGTCAAGGACAATACTTAGCTTGCATCCTGATGAAGGTCCAGATCACCTCTTGTTCCTTGTGCGACAATCTGTCTATCATCCAGGAGGTGGAATGGACCCAAAATTGACTGATGGGTACCCTCAGAAAACATATAAGGGCCCCATCATTAATTCCCCATATTCGTGCATAGAAATTCACTTATAAACAGAGAAAAATACAATAAGCAGTTATCATCGAATAGACCGTGCACAGATTAATTCAAAACAGGAAGCACATATCGTAATAATTATCCAAACCTTATGTATATTCACTTTAGATATTTAAAATCTAAAGAGGCGCATAAGATGTGACATGTGCATGTTTACATATTCATACGAGGCGTAAAAGAGGAAACATGTGTATATTTACATTAGATCTAAACAACATTAGAGAATGGTAAAATCCGAAAGTCTAAGTGCATAGAAACATACAGTAAGAACCAAATCCATAGGTTAAATATAACTGTGCAAAAAAATCATTTTGAACCCTATGACTTTCGAATTAATAGTTGATTAAACAAGTTACCCTCTTGTTTGCTAGTGCAGAGTGGTCGACATAGGCAAGGTTGTTTGAAAATGACTTAAATTCATAACTATAGTTCAAGGTAAGGATGTTGTCAAAGTGGCCATGAGACAATCCTTCCCGACAGAGAATTTATTTTACAACTAGACGGTAGAAGCAAGTGTTGTGTTCAAACTAATAAAACATCGATGACATTTATATACACAGAAGATAAACATGAAACTTTCCATAGAGTGTAATATTTTCATATATTTACATAGAGCATAAATGGCGAATTTCCCACAGAGGGATTAATACTGTTATTTATATACACAGAAGGTAAACACACATTTCCCATTGAGGGAATAATACTGTTATATATATATATACAGAAGGTAAACACAAATTTCCCACAGAGGGTTAGTATTGTAATATACATACAAAATGCAAATAACGAAATTCCCTATGGAGTTCCAACAACAAACAAGCCTAGAAACACCAACCCGCGTACCAAGTGTTGGGATTTCTAGACGAATTCCAGAGGGTGAGAATGATAGTATTATACGGTGAAATAAAATAAAAAACATACATAGGTGCAATGGTAATGCATGGTAAATCCTCAAACCAAGAAAAGGAAAAACAAGAAGTATGTCATGGAACCACTCTTTTATTTTTACATTGTACCAAAATAGAGAATTACATTCACGGTATTTATAAGAAACATAAATGGTACTTACCTTATGCATAAAAGAACCATAAAGGTGCGTTGCCTCCTTCCCTTGCTAACAGAGTTGAGCCTTATGAAAATCCACTAATCGTATTTTGTGTAGAGGCCATTGCTCATAGATCCGAGCCTTACAGAAAACCATCGGTCGTATACAGTGAAGAGGCTATCGCTAGCAGAGCTGAGAATTACGCAAAAACTGTAACGCTCCATATTTTGGCTTTAGGTACTTAGAACTTTGATTTTTCTCATCTTAGTAATTCATTGATTAACAACTATTTGTACTCAACAATGTTGATATAGACATGTGACAAGTGTACATCTTGACCTATTTATGTATTGAATACTATTATTTTCATTGTTATATGCTCATGATGATGATAACTCTTTTGATTTGTTTAAACATGAAAATTAAGATATGGAATTTAGGTACATGGATATCGAATCAAAGTTATGTTGCGAAA
>ML820716.1:0-11397 GCA_009831015.1 Picea engelmannii
AATTATTGAAAAGAACAAAAAAATCAAATATACCCCAAAAAAGAGGAAGGGAAAACTATTTTCTTTATTGGTAGCATAATGAGTCTCCCTTGGATAAAGCACATCTGTCTGTTTGTTCATCAGACTATGGAATGTAGTACGACCTTAGGAAGCTTATCTCGCTATATAGAGTTGTGTCCTCCACTGTTTGGTTATCCTTCCAAACATATGGAGAGTTTGTGTTGCCTCCTGCTTCGTAGACTTATGATTAACATACATGCTACCTAAGTCTCATCATTTGTCATTCTATTGTCCAAGGAAGGTTTGTCACTAAGCCTGAGTCATCCCCTCTGCAATATGTCTCTTGTCCGCATACCCGGCCATCCTGAACATCCAATCAAGTCCTTGTTTGAAATCATTGAAGCCTTCAGTCTGATCATCAAGATTATCAAGTCCATGACCGACAAGCCATCGAAGACCTCTGGGTAGTGCAGTCGTACACTCATATTACACTCCTACCTGAGTTTTGAAGATTTTGAAGTTGTGGCTCGAGCTCTGAAGATATCATCTCCAGCCATCAGGCTGAATCAGCTTCTAGAAGATGGATACTCTATATGTATATCTTTTTTATTTCAAGATGTAGCTCCGTTGTGTATTGTTCACAGCTACTCTTTATAGTTTTTTGACATGGATCTATAGTGTATTTGATTGGTAGCCATGGTTCTATTTTATCCTGAGCATGGGTATGCCCGCCTCGGTGAGACATTTTTTATTTTGGAGACAGCACATCCCGGTTCCTGATCCTTGGGCTCAATCGTTTGGCACATCAATAAAGATTGGTAATGTATTTCGGCCATCAGATGCTCTTCTAACCTCACACATTAGGGGGAATCTGTTATAACCCTAAATTGCACCACACATGCTTGCCTGGCATCAGGCCAACTCATATCCCTTCTTTTCCAAAACATTGTTGAACAACTCTTTGAAAATCCTCTTAAATAAAGTCCCATGCACCCTAATCCATTACTGCACACGTGTACACCCTGGCTGACCCAAAACAGCCCGCGTGGACCGAAAAAAGCATGAAAAAAGGAAAGTTGTAGAAGGAACAAAAAACTATGGGTGAGTTAACTGAAACTCCCGACCATGCATGGCCGAGGGTTCGTCCAAATACCTAGCTCCTTCTAGCCTATAAAAGAAGGGGTAGGGGTCCCATTTGGAGGAGGAAAAATACAGCAAAGAAACTCTGCCCATTTACGTATTCCCATTGTCCCAACCCTTTAGCCTTTCCTTATGCCACAGGAGATTCAAAGCAAAGAAGTTGAAGGACAGAAGAAGAGGAGCCCAGGATCAGGTTCGAGGAGCGGTGGCCGGTCTCAACTTTTGTAAGTTGACTCATTCAAAGTAATAAAGAAAATGTTTTTCCCGTCTCAATTCATGATCTGTTTATAGTTTGATCAGTATATGTTTGGATTTCTAACCCACTAGTATATAAGTAGTATGCATGCATAGTTGTTGCTCATATTGAATGCAGGTCATCTTTGGAAGGAGTATTGTGAACAAGTAATCAAGCACAACGGAGGATCGACATTAAACTCGGGTAACGAGGTAGGTTGATCTTTCCATGCATTTACTAAGAAAAGGGGATTTTAATCTAGGGATGAAGGTAGAAAGTATTTTCTATTCAGTCATATCTGCATGCAAAGTCTGAACTCTATTTGCTTGTCCATAGGGTGTTTTTCCCCAACAACAATCTCCCTTCGCACATGGGTCAGGTAATATTCCTTTTTCATTATTTCCACACATGCACACAACAAGTGCTTCACTTGGTCAACCCATCAGTCAGATGGCTAGAATTCAAGTCATTCACACAACCATGATTATACAAGCTACTCAACCTCCATATCAATCCTTAGATATGAATACACCCTACATTGGAGGTCAATATTCAATGGGATCCCAACCTTTAGCTGGGGGGAAACCTTCAGTTGGAGGGAAAATTTTTACTAGAGGGAAACCTACATGGTTGCAACATCACCACGCCTGGGGGAAAGTCACTCCTACAAGTTCTTATATCCATATTACCATTTTATTGTATCCTGAACATCCATATCCAGGATTTGGAAATCCTTTGTGGGCTCAACCCAATCCGACTGACATTCCCTACCAAGGAACTTTTCCCTATCAATCTGTGAACCTCGTGATTCCAACACATCAGTCCCATCAAACAAAGTATATTTTAGGACCATCAATCCAACCAAAATATATGGGGGTACCATCAGGTCAATCTCAATATGTAGGAGGTTCATCTATTCAATCACAATACATGGGTGGACAACTAGGACAACCAAAATACATGGATGGACAACCCATACATCCACCATACATGGGACAACCAACTAGTTTTTCCATCTCGCCGCAATATGGATATGGTTCTACTAGTGTTCCCATGCCACATGGTTACCACTAGTATCCACACAATAATCGACAAATTCCATTTTTGGCTACGTTAGATCTGCCAAATTTGTTGTGTTTAACAAATGATCCCATTCAACATGCCCCGTTTTGGCCCACCATCCTTTCCAAATTACCGTCGGACATCCAGAAATTTGATGGAAAACCTAGGGAAAATCCTAACAATCATGTTATGACTTTCCATTTATGGTGTTCTTCCAACTCTTTGATGGATGATTCCATTCATTTGAGGCTTTTTCAGAGCAAAATTACAGGTGAAGCAGCCACATGGTATAATGAGATGTCGCGTAACTCCTTCGTCGACTTGAATTATCTTTGCATGGATTTCCTAACACATCTTCAATTGCCTATACGATATGATACCATTATAGAGATTTTGACCTCACTCCAAAAATCCTCTTCCATCCACATATCTGATCATATTCATGAGTGGAGGTGGCTGAGACAGTTGATTAAAGCTCTAATTCTAGACCAAATCCTTGTTGATTGGTATACAAAGTCACTCTTGCCTCTCATCGCTAGAGATGTTGCTATGGGAAGTTTTTTTACTGAGGAGAAGGCTATTAGTCATGCACAATATTTGGACTTGGTATATTCCCAGTTCGACACACTTTATGATCTGATCCCTCATGCTCCTCGTTTGTTGAATGATCCGACAAAAATTTCTCCAGAACCAAGTTCCATTTCTGACACCAAAAATAGTTCCTCTCCTACTCAAATCTCTAAGGTGAATGCGGTCCAATCCACATCATAGAAAAAACTAGGACTTAATAAGAAAAACAAGGGTAAATCCAAGAAATCTTCTAACCAGCAGGATACTACTAAGACTGTTGATACTCAACCAAATAGGAAGGGTAAGTTTCCTTGCATGATCTATGAGGAAGGCCACTACGTGAAAGACTTCCCTCATCATGAGTTAGTCGCTAAAGTTTTGAAGGGTACCTCTCAACTGGTTCATCAACAACATCTGGCTGCACAAGATCCTGCCCCTCCACAAGGAGGCAATGTTGGTCATTACCACCATGGGGATGCTTCGATAAGTACCTCATAGATCTACATGTTTAAGGACGTTAATGTAACGAATCGAGAAAATACTTATGACACTACTCTAGGTGATCATGATAATTCAAAGGCTATCGATCAACCCTCCACATCCATTCCCCATTCATCTTCCACTCCTCTTCAGATTCAGAATCCAATTTATGACACAATTTTACGCCCGCCCAAGGGAACAATTCAAAAAGCGACAATTAATCCAAATGCCCATGTTCCCAAAACTACAATATTGTTGAAGATTTGGCGCAGGTGCCTTGTGCTATGTCAACCCTCAAAGTTCTACGTCAGAATTGTACAAGTCAACGTAGAACCCTATTGTCATCCATTGGAGCTATGGATCCATATGAATCAAATTTGATTACGTTTAATATGGACTATTTTAAGGAGAGGCTCTCACACCACCTAGCATTCCAAATTGAAATTTTAGTTGGTGGGAAGAACATCCATCACACGGTTTTGGATGAGGGAGCCTCCACCTATGTCATGTCTTAATTTACTTGTTGGAGAGCCCTTGGTTCTCCTATACTTATCTAGTCTTCTACCACCCTCAAAGAATTTGATGGACGTGGTTTCAACCTCATGAAATTTTGCAATCTTTCGATGTGACATTGAAGGGTAAAACCATTTTGGTTGATATCGAAGTGGTCGAGGAACCCATGGATTATAATTTGTTACTTGGTCATAGTTGGTTCTATGTGAAGATTGTCATCGCATCTACATTGTTTCGTATTTTACGATTTCTCCATCAAGGAAAAATTGTCATTGTTGACCATCTTGACTATATAACTCCATATCTCCACAATTCTACAGTGAATAATGTCCCTTTCCTAGGAAAATTTGGTCTTGAGAGCGTAGGAGTAGGTCTCCTTAAGGATTCCTCACTCATGGGGTTTTTTCCTTTACCTTCTCTTGGAACCCTATAGGTTTCCACATTAAATATGATTTCTACTCTGGTGAAACAATCCATAGAATCACTGGATCCTTTGGTAGTACCTGGTTTTCATGAGCATAGTTCTTTTCCTGTGTCAAGCTAGTTAAAAAATGAAACAAACGCTTACAATCATAGTTCATTATCTTTGTCAAGCTCGTTAAAAAATAAAAAATACCCCCCTCCATTCGAATTGAGTCTCACTCTGGAACGTGTACTTGAACCTTTTTTTTCCTCCGCCTAGTGAAAATATTCCTATTAGTAACTAGACGCCTAAGTGAGGAAATAAGAAGAGTTGACAGATAAAATGATGTTTGGGGGGAATATATCCAACCTCTAGACATCATACTGGAGCAAATCCACTAGCTTCTATCATGCAAGATGGGGGGAAAATACCTCTAGAGAGACACATTGTTAGGAGTGATCCTCACTTGGGGATCATTCCCATCGTAACGTAGTAGTTTTTTTCTAGGATGAGCTTAGTCTTTTTTATTTATCATGCTCGTAAATACATGAGAATAGGTTACCGAGATCAGTTTTTGTTATTTCTTATGCTCGTTAATACATGAGAATAAGTTATCGAGTATACTTCTATCTCTTTTTCAGACTCGTAAAATCTATATGAAAAATGATCTCTTTGGAGTTTTTGTTAAGCTTTTTTCAGACTCCCTAAACATGAAAAGATTGTCAAGTGAGATTGCTTCCTTTCACACTTGCTAAAAGGTTCGAAAGGGCATGTTTAGAGTGGTAATTTAACTCTTTTTCGGCCTCGTGAGACTAATTACAAAAAAAAATTAATCTAGTCAAGCATGACTTGAAGAGTCATCCCTTGTATTTTTTTACACTTTTTGTGGGATTGGGAGACTAAATTTATGAAAAATTCATCCATGGAGTCGTATTTAAGTTCTTTTCAGACTCTCTAAACATGAAAAAACACTGATTTTACCTTCTTTTGGATCATAAAATTATGCATTGAAAGACCTATGTGAGTGCAATCTCCAGGACCAATATAGAAATGAACCCCTCCTCCTTCAGGTTCGTTAAACATATGTCGAAGGAATCATCAAAGATGAGCTATATCGAGCATTTTTTTCCCTCCTCAACCTCGTTAAAATACAAAGAGGTACTCACCAATCATAGTGGGGATAAAATTGAAGGAAGTGGGTCAAGCTTTTTGGAATCCATTATGGCAACTATTGTTGTATCCCTTGAACATGGCACCTACTTGCGTCTTGCCTTATATTTGGGTAATTTTCTTATCTCTAAGTCATACCAATTCCATGTGTCATTATACTTTTTCGTTCTAGTCAAAGAGTTCTCTTATTATCGTCACATTATGTTCTTGGTACTCATCGAGTGAATGCTTCCAAGTCTTTTTTCATGCCTCACAATGTTCAAGGGAAGTTTCACTTCAAACCATCCCATCTATAATATTACCAGTTTCCATTTCCTATGGCATTCCATACTCATTTAATCCACCATCTTACATCACTTTCTTGTGTTAGTTTTGTGTCGATGATGGGGGATACATCATGGCCCTCCTTCAACAAGTATTTTCCTGACCACTTCAACACATCATTTGGAAATTAGACATAGAAACCAATCATTAGCTTGGGACCTGCATGCTTCAATGGTAGGCCTAATCACTTCCGAAAGTAGCTTTACACCATTAACCTCTAATCAGATGATTCCATGAAAGTACAACCTTATCTCATTTATTCACATTCACTAGAATGTACTAAAGGTACCTTAGGAATCATTGTCATCATTGGTGATTTACATCGCACTTTTTAATGATATAACTCAATGAGTGATAATCAAGTGGTTTCTACCATGTTTGACATCAAACCATTTATTAACATGGCTAGATTTGTACCACTTTAGGATCAGGATGAAGACCATGGATTGGGCACTCACTTTGTTATGTGTTTTTCCCAAGCTACGATGGAGATCATTTGAGCATGTAAAATACTTCAGTACAATCACCATGTCAGTGATATTACTGATATATATTGTCGCATAGATCCACATTGTATTGATATGGGGCTATGTTTTGTCTTCTTGTAGCTCCACTATGTATTTTTCATGGCTACGGTCAGTTAATGTGATGGAGGTATGGATCGACATTGTATCTCTAGTGGCCATATCCTTAATCAATATTCTCATGGATCTGTAGTGCATTGGCCGACGACCATGCTTTGAGTCAACTTATATTCGGAGGATAGGTATGGTTGTCTCATGAATGGAACATATATGTATATTAATTGATGATTGTTTGAATCTTTTGTCAGGTTCTCCTAATCTAGCATTCTTGCATTGAAAAATTTGGAAAGTTTTTTGGCCATCAATTCCTCTTTTGACCTAACAATTTAGGGGGCATCTGTTACACATTAAAATGTCACACTTAAGTGTCGCAAGTGTCACATGCATTGTCTCAATTTTCTCATGCACCTTATTAAGTGTCGCATTCACTTTTATAAGTGTCACAACTCGTCGACACCATATAAACATTTTTCACAATCCCTAAGTGATGTTGGAAGAAGAAGCCCTATCATTTGATAGTCAAAACACACATTTTTCTTGGAAATTTCGACCATTTTTGGGAATTTTAGAAGGGTGGTGCTCCCCTACCCATGCTTAGGGATCATCGATTCTCCCCCTTCCATGTTAATGGGGCATCAATGGCACGATGTCTCTCACTAAGAGGTGTGCTAGTCTGGTTATAGGGAAATATGGGATCTTCCATCTTTTTCTAAGGGCCAACTCCGAATGGATGAGGTTGTTTTGGTCGACTCATATGCTATGGATCTATATTAGGATAAAATCCCAACTTAAGGATCCATATCCTCAACCATTTCCATAATTATCCCATGGTGTTTAAGCCTATCAAGCCTATATATTGAAGGTATTTCCAAGGTGAAAGGGGGGAGAATTCAAATGTTAAACCTTTGATCCTGGGAGAAAGCACCAGCATTTTGATTCCAAGGTTTTCATGCAATGGTTGGACGAGAAGAGATTGGAGAAGTTATTTCATCGTCAAGCACGGTTTGTAAGTTCCTTATTTTGGTTTTTTAATTAATATAAACTTGGCCTATTCCCTTCAAGTTCATGTGTTCTACATTTTCTTGTCTATTTTTGTTTCAATATTCATAGATAGATTTTATTTGTTTGATCATATAGAGTAGGAGGAAGAGTTATTTTTCTGGTATTTGAAGGATTCCATTTGCATTGAGGAGCTTGGAGATCAAGCTCAAGGATTGGAGAAGTGAGGATGAACATCACAACAATGTATGCCACATTCCTATTCTCTCTTGCTTGATTGATTGAGTTAGATTTTAAGGGAAAGAAGAAACCACTTGTTCTCTTCTGTCTTTGGACCAAAGAAGGTCTCTTGGTCCAAAGGGGAGCTTAGCCTATCCATAGGGTAATATTTCTCACAATAGTATACTTACCTCAGGATGATTCATATATATGTTGTTTGATGTTTGTTTGCAGCTTCCATTCGACTCTCCTATTACAACACCCCTTGGCACACATCATTTTCTAAAGTGTTTTGGCCATCAATGTATTTTATGACCTCACACTTTAGGGGGAATCTGTTACATCCCAAATTCCCACACTACTATGTGTCATACTTGAATTTTGTAGTATCATTACCATGTGGAAATATTTTCCATAATCCTTAGGTATGTAGAAGGATAAATCAATTATGTGAAGATGAAAATAATATGTGCACATGTATTATTCATTATTATTCATAAAAAAAAAATTAATTTAGTGTGAGAATCCACCTCACATTTAGTTTCCTAATCTCAAGGAGAAGTTGAGAGTCTCATGGATGGTTGAGATATTTTCGCAAACCAAATCCTAATTTAATGGATCTTGAGAGATATTTCCTCCTTAAAATCCAAGAGATATTTTCTCCCTAAATCCGAATTTAGTGGATCTAGTGAGTGATCTTCTCCTTGAATTATTGAGTTAGTTCTCAAATGGAAAATTATTTAAATTCATTATGTGAGAGCTTAGGGGAAGGATTTCTAAGAGTATGAAACCTATGTTCTTGTGACATTCAAGAGAGAGTTAGAGAATCATTCTCATTATTGTTAGGTGGTGCACAAAGGGGGATGGAAAGGAGAATCTTGGAAGAAATCTTGCATCACATCGGCACAATTGTAAGTTGTTTCCATTATTTCTCATTATGAATATAACTTGGCCTATTTTCTCATTCTTTATTATTCAATTTAATGCACGAATGCTTGTTTTAGTTTATCTTAGATAGATTGGTTTTTATCTAACGTTACATAGTAGAAGAGAAGGGTTGTTTTACTTTTTTAAGGAAGATCACAATAGTTTGCTTCTACCAGGGCTTGGATCAGTTCTAACACTGGAGCAACAAGGTTAACCTATGAGAAGAAAGTTAGATCTCTCTCTTTCTTTCTCTTTCTCCTCAGCCTTCATGCATGAAAATATAAAATAGTTAGGAAAGAAGGAAGTTAGTGTCCACTTGTTCTCTTCTTTCATGAATTGAATAGAACCCAATTATGGGGGAGTTCAACCTGTCCATAAAGTGAAATTTCTCACAACACTTTGCACCATGGAAATCCATGTTAGTTCCAAAAAAGGATCCTGAGTGTCCCAAATTCCTATTTATTATTATCCTTCTTGTCTCTATCCCTAACAATATCTTTTCAATTTCTAATTATTGTCCATTTTCCTTCTTTCCTGACTTATTTTACCTTTTGAACTTCCTTCCTTAATTCATCTTGGTCTTTGGGAATGAGGTCTTCATTTACAAATATTCCTCACCCTTTTAAGCTCAGAGATTTACCGAGTATGCTATATTTATGGTCATTACAACTTACTTTGACACAAATCAACCTATCTTTATGATCAATTATTTTCCCTAGCCTCTTTGCTTCTATGAGGTAAGTTGTTTCAATTTGCGATTCATTTTTTAATCGTTCTTTTACTATTGCTACTGTATCCTCCTCCTCTTGTTCTTTAATACCAAAAATTATGAGGTTGAAGGATCTTTTATTATGCTCATGGTCTAGTTCGATTAGTTTATTCATTTCCTCTTTGATGGGTTTGATATCCAATTTGTTTGAACTAGATTACTGAGGGCCAAATTGTTGGTTATTTTTTCTTCTAGCTCTTTAATCCTATCCCTCAAATTGTGATTTTCTTCAATGATCAGGGGATCAAATTTTGCTCAATTTTCAAAGTGCTCGGAATGCGACGAAAATAGTGTCATTGCATATGTCTCGTCTTCCTGATTCCGGCGGTATATTTACTTTGTCAAATGGACGTCGTATGAAGAAGATATCGCGATCTGTTCGCCAAGCCAAACAGGCAAAAAAATTTGATGCTGACTGTACTTGTCCGTACAGTCCGTACGGTCTGACGTGGCAGGACCGTATAGACCGTACGATGATGATGTGGCATGCATTCATTGGTTGATGGTTGTCGAATCAGGAGATGACATGTGTCATTGGTGGCCAATGATGTGAGGACATGTGGCCCAATCCATTGGCGCCACGTGTCACTCGTTGACTGGTTTATATGGTTATGTAAAACTAATGGAGGCTGCGGGGTTCGACCCCCCGACCTCCCACACTTCATAAGTTTTTGCAAACCTCCGCCGACCATTGCACCGCCATGTGTTTCTTAACATGGATATGTATTTGATTTTATTTAAAATTACATTATAGTGTATATGGTGGGGGGTCGGGCCGGGGCTTGGCCCCGGACCGCGGTCGTTTGATTCACATATGACCCAATACATATATTGTAACCCGAGCGATTGGCGCGCGAATTGTATTGTATTCTATATATAACATATATACCATTGTATAAAGTGCGGGTGGGGTTATTTTATATAGCTCGTGGTTTTCCATAGAACCGGAGCGCGGGAAAGAAGTTGCACGGTTATGACCGGTTAACCACCCTTTTACCACGCGTGAGGTCATATGCGCCATATGCCCAGGTGCCGAGGCAGTTAGGGGCTGGCGCGCCCTTAACCGTTCTACGGTTTGCACCATTGGCACGGTTGCGCCCTGTGCTGGGTTTTCACGCTTTAAAATGCGTGTGAGTCAGGTTCATTCAAGAAGGGTGTGAATTGTAGAACCAGAGACAGCAAGTTTGAAGAAGGAGACTTCCAGGAGACCTATCCTTCTCATTTTTCAACCGATTGAGGTGTTGAAAGAGCCCAGACAGGGGTTTTGGGATGCTGGGAAGCCATTGGAGCAGTCGGTTTGTCAGTTTGAGCATTGTAAGATATGTTTTTGAGCACTTTTGAGCAATTAATAATAATAAACCATTGGAAGCTGGACCAGGAGATGTATCCCATAAGAGGGGTGAACTCCTTTATCAAATTGTTGTGTTTATGTGCTGATGTTCAATGTTTATGCTGCTGTCTATGTGTAATTTGCATAAGTAATCCTTTAATTTATGTGTTGCAAACTGATCCATTTGCTTTAAACACATAACATTTCACTTGCAATAAGTTTTCAAGTTTTTCAAGTCTTCTTCATTTTTAGATCAAGTTGGTATCAGAGCACTGGTTTTGAGGACTTGATTGTTTGCAAGTTTTGTTTCTGATGCTCACAAGGTTTAAGCTCACAAGAGGAGAAGGTCAACTTGTGGAGCCAAGTTCTTATCCGACAAGGAGGAAGCAGTTTCATTCACCGCAAGTTGCAGAAAGACATTCACCAAGCATGGCTCGTGCATAAAGTCATGAACGTGTTCCGGCTGAAGAAGAAGATCTCAGACAGACTGTCATAGAGTTGAGAGATATTATGAAGATCTTGTTGGAACGGAACATAATGTCACAGGGTGAAGGCTCCAACCCTTCAATGCATAAGGGAGGCAGTGGTGACAAAACTCCAGGCGGAAATGGAGGGAATGGTGCTTCTCCACCACCCTCTCCTCCTCCATCATCTTCTTCTTCTTCTTCTTCT
>ML820716.1:15266-31911 GCA_009831015.1 Picea engelmannii
CGATTGGCGCGTGAATTGTATTGTATTCTATATATAACATATATACCATTGTATAAAGCGCGGGTGGGGTTATTTTATATAGCCCATGGTTTTCCATAGAAACGGAGCGCGGTAAAGAAGTTGCAAGGTTATGACCGGTTAACCACCCTTTTACCACGCGTGAGGTCATATGCCCCATATGCCCAGGTGCCGAGGCGGTTAGGGGTTGGCGCGCCCTTAACTGTTCTACGGTTTGCACCATTGGCGCGGTTGCGTCCGATGCTGAGTTTTCACGCTTTAAAATGCGTGTGAGCCAGGTTCATTCAAGAAGGGTGTGAATTGTAGAACCAGAGACAACAAGTTTGAAGAAGGAGACTTCCAAGAGGCCTATCCTTCTCAT
The DNA here is from genome assembly GCA_009831015.1 of Picea engelmannii. Classification (NCBI taxonomy): domain Eukaryota; kingdom Viridiplantae; phylum Streptophyta; class Pinopsida; order Pinales; family Pinaceae; genus Picea; species Picea engelmannii. The sequence goes on from ML820716.1 coordinate 15,646, forward strand.
TTTTCGACCGATTGAGGTGCCGAAAGAGCCCAGACAGGGGTTTTGGGACGTTGGGAAGCCATTGGAGCAGTCGGTTTGTCAATTTGAGCATTGTAAAACATGTTTTTGAGCACTTTTGAGCAATTAATAATAATAAACCATTGGAAGTTGGACCAGGAGATGTAGCCCGTAAGAGGGGTGAACTCCTTTATCAAATTGTTGTGTTTATGTGCTGATGTTCAATGTTTATGCTGCTGTCTATGTGTAATTTGCATAAGTAATCCTTTAATTTATGTGTTGCAAACTAATCCATTTTCTTTAAACACATAACATTTCACTTGCAATAAGTTTTCAAGTTTTTCAAGTCTTCTTCATTTTTAGATCATTCAACCTCTCCTTCTTGTGTTGATTGTTTTTGTTTCCCATTTCTTGAATCATATCCTCCATTGTCTGCAATTGACTCTTGAACCCTAACAAGCTATCATGTATCTAAGTTTGAATTGTATCTTCGAAGACTCTAATTTTTTGATCAAGCATTGCCTCTAGATCTATTTGGAGTTTTAAGTCTCTTTCTTCACTCTTTTTTCTCTAATGATTCTAACTCTATTTGAAGTTTGACATTTGTTTCTTCTCTATTTTCTTTTCTAGTGATTCCATATATTCGTAAAGGCTCTCTAGGTGAATTTTTTCTCTACGGTGATTTTGGGGGCCGCCCCCCACGATGAGTTTGTTTAATAGGTGGTGTAGTGCTCATATTGAAAAGAAGAAAAAATGAGTAACAATTGTTATTTTGGATTGAATTTAAAAATGAAAAGAATTTTTTTAATTGATAATAATGATAATAATTATTCTCTCTAAAATCAACTTTTACTTATTAAACTTATATATATATATATATATATATATATATATATATATATATATATATACAAGTTAGTACACTATAAATATATTTTAAATTAAACTTGAATCAAAGTAATAAGTGACTCACCTAATTTACAAATAAATATCCAATTGCTCAATTGTTGAAGAAGCTAGAACTAATTGACGAACATGTGCCCAGGTGCTCATAGGTTGGAAGAAGTTAGAACTAAAAATTATTCAAAACAACACAGATTATTCCTATTAGTGAGAGTTCAAAACCACATAGATTATTCAAATAGATACAATGTTCTAAATAAAATCTTTCTTTCAAATTCTTAGGGTTAAATAATTTGAATACATTGCTTTTAGTATGAAGGAAATGTGTAATTATTTCCATGATAAACATGGAATAGATCTAAAAAAAAGTTTGCACCCTAAATAATTTAATGTCTTTTGGCTTAAGATACATCCTAAGTTATGATGGATCTAAATTGATTTTATCCAAATCTATTTATAATTATATATGAATGCTTTTTACAAGTTGCTCACCTCAAGTGATTTGATACCTCTTGATCATATATTTCAATTAATTTACAATCATATAGGAATGTTTTCTACATAAAACCATCTCAATATCTAATTATATTTTCTACATCCTCCATTTTATAAATAGTAATGTATTATTTGATCCTTAACCATTCAATATATATATATATATATATATATATATTGAAGATCGAACAAAACAGACAAAAGGACGGCCACGAAAAAAGAAAAAAGTAAGTATGACAAGACACTGAATAAATTTATGGGCTGTTCAGTTGGTTCATGATAAATTAATTCCATTGAAGGCACCGACTCACAATTGTCTTGACAATTACATTTCATCATCGTGGTACTGAAGAAGATTTGAAGAAGATTTGCTTGATATTTTTAGAAGCAATTAATTTTTGGAAAATGTAACTTTCTAGGTTTTATAGCCCGCCATTCACTTATCACATTATAAAAACCCAGCAACACTGCTGTGCAATAGTGGACTGTGGAATTAACTTTTCTCGTATGGTTTCACGTGTCCACTATGAAATCTTTTTAGTCAATTTCGTCTGTAATTATCACCGATGCTCATTTTCTTTGTCCATCTATATCCAGACAACAGTTAGTGCCGTATTCTGATACGTCATCGGACTTATTATGAAGTGGGTTTCCCGTTTCCAAAAGTAAGAGGCACTTGTAGAAAAGAAAAGATACCGTAACACCATTGAGCTTATCCGATATGAAGTCTGGTTTGAAATTAGGAAATCCATGCCCCTAGAATTAGAATTGGCACATGTCATTTCCAAGGTCGTGTAAATTGAACATGTATTCACGAGTGACTTTGAATTATATGTGCAAACTGTAATTTCTTTTAATGATTTTCATTTTTCTTACAATTCGATAACACATTTATAAGCGATTTTAATTATAGGTGGCAATATGTAAAGGCTTGTGTGCTTGAAAATTGTAAAACTACAGTGTACCAAAAGTTTCTGGTAAAACTATATATATTTTTCTAATTTTCATTGATTAATTTGAACGAAGCTTGGTTTTGCTTCCCCAGCCTCCGCTGAGTGGTTTTACATTCTCTCGTTTCTTAAGATGGTATAAGAGCTATTTGAGTCCTGAATGTTGAGAGGCAGATCGCTGCTGGAGGAGAGTTTGCTCACTCGGATGGCTGCGCGACCTGCGTGGAGTTTGAGCACCTGCGTGAGAGGGCGTGAGTGTGTTGTGCGTGGTGGATTCAACGAAGAGAGCACCAGCATTTCTCTGTCTGCACATGGAGGGCGATTGGCTGCGAGTAACCTCGTTACAGTTTACAGTCGTCTTGGAGGTTATGCTCACCGCATAAGTCGAGGAAGGTTCGCCCTCCAACATCCAGATCAGAACGCGAGCTGTCATTGCGCGCTTTCAACCTCCTAGCATGTGCGTAACCTCCCAACGAGCATGTGCGTAATCTCCTATTGGTTATTTGATCTAGGACCAAGCATTTGAATATCACTTTAACTCGTTCAAAATTCGAAAATTTGGTTAATCACCTAATTGAGAGAACCAGAGAACCTTGCAAGAATTCCTTTGAAAGATGTGGGGGTCTCAATAAAGGGAGTGGATGAAGTGCTTCTTGTAAAAGGTCTGACTCGAGTGCGCAAGGTTCAAGAAATTGTATCGCGTGGAGCCTGACCACGAAGGAGAGAGTATCGCGTGGAGAGAATCACTGCCTTGGTAAAGTTGTCATTCTTGCGTTTGAATCGTTGTTTTGAATATGTTGCGAGGTTGCATGAAGGAGTTTGCAAAGATGGTGAATTTGCTGGCATAAACTTACCTCAACGAAGCCAACAAGTTAGATGGCTCGAATTTCATCAATTGGAAATTGAAAATGCAAACTTTGATGGAAGGTTATGGTGTATGGACGATCGGGGAAGGAGATGAAGTGTGAAGGTGCCACAACTACAACAACCCTAGATTAGGATAAGGAGTAGAACAAAGCCAAGTTATTATTGAGAATGTGTGTTAAAGATAACATAATTCTGCATATTAAAGATGCTAAGACTTCTAGCTCTAAAGTACTTAAAGATCTGTATTAGACTAATAATACAAATCACATTCTTTTCCTAAAGAGTAAATTGCTAAGTATTAAAATGGATATAAATGATAGGACATATAGGAGAAATCTTGTCACAAATACCCTAAATGGAATGCTAGAGGACTATTAAATGTTTATAACAAGTCTTGTAGCGAGGGAGAAAGCTCATACTTTTGAGGAACTGCAGGTATATTGTTGCAAGAGGAAGAGAGGTAATTTGAAGCCTTAGAATTTAGACTTAGCACTATGGACAAAGAAGAGATTCCCTAAAGGGAAACCACTAGAAGAGGCAGAGGGGGAAGTTCATTTCAGAGTAAGGCATTTCCAAAGCCAAATCAAGGTATGACATCGAATAGAAATGAACCTAAGTGCTTCTATTGTGGTAGGACTGAGCATCTTGCCAAAGAATGTTATAAAAAGAAAAATGATGATAAGGCTAGGCATAAAAATAGAAAACATTCAGGACACTGAAAACCCGAATATTGATTCAAAAGATCTCAAATTGTTTGGGTTTAATGTTGCATTGTCTACTGAAACTGATAATGTTGATGCATGGTTTGTTGATTCTAGAGCTTCAATTCACATTACATGTAACAAGAATTGGTATATAAAATTTAAAGAAACCCATAATGGTGCCCATATTTATCTTGGAGATGATTAATTTTATTAGATCAAGCGATATAGAGATATTCCAGTAACACTTCTGAATGGTACTGTCAGACACATTCGCAATGTTGTGTATGTCCCTCAGATAAACAAAAATTTGATTTATGTGTCCACCATTACAGATCAGAATTTGAAGGTTGAATTCTTCAAGACACATTGTGTAGTGAAGGACTTGTAGGATCATTGCATAGTGAAGGACTTGTAGGATCATTATAGAACTGTTGTCTCAGGAGTCAGCGTTGGAGGTTTGTACCAACTTGATGTCACCAACAAGAATCATCAAGCATTGACTTCTACATCTATGCCTACATAAACTCTTTGGCACCAAAGGTATGGTGACATTAGTTATCATGATTTGTTGTTAGGACTCCCTATGTTGAAGAATGAGTATGCTGCTTGTGAAGGTTGTGCATTAAGAGATATGCATAGAGATGAATTCCCCTATAATCCTCATAGGATAAAAAGAGATCTATCAGAACTTGTGCACACTCATGTTTGTGGACCAATGTAGACAAGGTCGCTAGGAGGTGCTTATTATTTTGATTTATTTATTGATGACTGCACAAGATACACATGGGCTTATTTCCTTAGGAAAAAGAGTGATGTTTTTTAATACTTCAAGGAATTTAAAAACATGGTGGAGAAGCAAACATGAAAACCCATGAAAATCGTCCACTCAGATCAAGGGGGAGAGTACAGATTGGGGAACTTCATCAAGTATTGCAAAGATCATGGAATAGTACAACAATTTACAATACCCCACACTCCACAACAAAACGAAGTTGCAGAAAGGAAAAACAAAACTCTCGTGGAGTGTGCACAAAGTATGATGAAAGGTAAGAATCTCTCAAATGATTTTTGGGTTGAGGCCATTATCGTTGTTGTTTATTTAAAGAATAGAAGTCTAGCAAGGTGTCTCGATCATAAAACTCCTTTCGAAGGCTTGTATGATTCTAAACCAATAGTTAATAATTTGAGGATATTTGGGTGTAAGGATTTTGCACACATTCCAAAGGAGAACAAGAAGAAGCTTGATGCTAAAGCTATCAAATTTATTTTTATAGGGTATTGTTCAAAATTTAAAGCATATAAACTATTTGATCCATCTACTCACAAAGTGTTTGCAAGTAGAGATGTAATTTTCCATGAACATGCATAAGGAAACAATGAAGACAACAGTCATGAAGGATGGTGGGTACTTCTTCAAGATGAGGAGGTCAAAGAAGAGAAGAAGCAGCAGGAAAAGGCACCCAGTGACATGGATACATCCAGTAGTGAAGAAGAATCTTCACAAAACGAAGAAGAAGTCACCAACCAATTGAGAAGATCTTCACGACATGTTTGTCCACCTAAAAAGTATAAAGATTATTCCCTGATGAGTAATATTTCAAATGTCATAGAACCCACGATTGTTAATGAAGCTAATGAACATCAAGAGTGGGGAAAAGCAATGGAGGAAGATTATGATTCTATAATGAAAAACAAAACTTGGGAATTGATTGAATTGCCTAAAGATAAAAATCCCATAGGATGTAAATGGATATACAAACCTAAATTTAAAGCAAATGGTAGTATAGATAAATATAAAACAATATTGGTGGAAAAAGGGTATTCACAGAAAGAGGGCATTGATTATGAAGAAACATTTGTACCAGTAGCTAAATTAAACACTATAAGAATGTTAATTGCACTAGCTACAAAATACCATTGGAAAATTCACCAATTAGATGTAAAGTATTCTTTTTTGAATGGTGAGTTAAATGAGGAGTTTTACCTTACTCAACGAGAGGGGTTTGTGAAAAGTATTGAAGAACATTTAGTGTGTAAATTAAAGAAAACATTGTATGGACTAAAACAAGAACCTAGGTCATGGTATGAGAAGATAGATTCTTTCTTTCTTCAGCAGGGTTTTATGAGGAGAAAAACTGATCCAAATCTGTATACCAGGTTTGATGAAAAGGGGCATGTTGTATTGATTTCCTTATATGTTGATGATTTAATTATTACAGGAAATTCTGAAAAATTGATTAGTGGAATTAAGAAATCTTGGTGAGTTACATTATTTCTTAGGTCTTTAATTCTGGATAAATGTTGGTCCAACCTTTGTGTTTCAAGGTAAATATGTCAGAGAACTATTTAATAAGTTTAAAATGGATCAATGTAAAGTTTCTAATGTTCCAATGCAGCAGAAAACAAAACTTTTCTGTGATGATGGTTCGAAGGAGGTAAATGATACAATGTATAGACAGATGGTGGGAAGATTGAACTATCTCACTACAACCAGACCTGACATAGCATACTCTGTTAGTGTGTTAAGTCATTTTAAGGATAAACCTCTAAAAGCCATTGGAATGCAGTGAAAGAGGTACTCAGGTATCTCAAAGGCATAATTGATTGTGGTATTAAATATATTGATTCATTCAATGTTGAGCTGACAGGTTACTCAGATTTAGACTGGGCTGGAAATCTAGATGATCGTAGATCTACTACAGGTTATGCCTTTGGCATTGGATCCAGGATTGTTTCATGGAGCAGTAAGAAGCAACCTAATGTATCTTTGTTGTCCACTGAGGTAGAATATAAAGTGTAGTGTGCAACAACTTGTGAAATTGTTTGGTTGAGAAGACTACTTCAAGATGTTGGAGAAGAACAAAGGAAAGCTACGATAATCAAATGTGATAACCAGATCTCAATCAAGTTGGAAAATAATCCATTTTATCATTCAAGGACAAAGAATGTTGATACTCAGTTCCATTTTGTTCGAGAAAAGATGCAGTCTAATGACATTACTTTAATGTATTGTAATACTAGTGAAAATGATGCTGATATTTTCACTAAGCCTCTTGGGAGGATTAAATTTGAACTGTTTAGGGAGATGTTAGGTGTGGATGTCAATAATTTCTCCATTAAAGAGGAGACTTAGAATAATGGAGAATTAGTTGTGGTAATTAGTTGAGTTTATCTCCAATCGTTTCCAACCAACAAAACCAATTTACAAAAGATGAAAATGGGTTTTGACACTTTCAACCTAGTAACACACCCCAATTCCAAAAGACATTATGGATTTCAACAAACTGATTTTGAGTATACTTTGAGATTCCATTTCATCAAAATATCAACATTGAAGACATCAAATAAATGACCAAAGGTGTTAAAAAAACACATATCATTTAACTAATATAAAAATTAAAAAACTACCTCTTAAAATGAAATAATTTAGTGAGAAACTTCACAATGCTTATATCATCTAATGGTCATCAAATATATTGTAATCATATAAACAACCCCAAAATTGTAGTTATTATTGAGAAGTTCATTATATATTAATTTAATTTTATTCTTTCATAATTAAAGTTTTCATTAATTTTGTTCATATAAATATGTACAAGATATTTTCTACAAATAGTTTAACACTATACTATAAAATATTATACAAATATAAATTTATAGTATAATATTATGATGATGATGATGATTAACATCCATTAAGATTGAATTGGTCTATCAGACCTTAAAAGGTTAAGTGATTACTTGTGAATTTTTAGAATTTTGTTTATGTGGTCGAAAAATATTAAGAGAAGCTTTCCAAGATCACCATACTTTTGTTGAGTTGAGAGGTTAGGAAGGTTGGTAGTGTGAAAAATATTTTGAAAATGAGATCTAATATGGGTATAAGCTGGACAATCTAAGAGAAAGTGCTTTTCATCTTCAGCCTTCTTAGTGGCACAAAGGTGACACACTCTTTCATTCCATGGTGTTTTAAGAATTGACCAACGCCCAGTTTCACTATGGAGCTCATGAGAAATTGTTCTTATCTTAGCAATGCTTATTTTTTTCTTTAGACTTGGCAAAACAGATAGATAATTTTGATATTCTAGATTAGGGTTGATTACATCCTTATAATACCTTAATTTTATTTTTTCCTCTAACTCTTTATCACACCACATTTTCTCCTTAAATTTTGATTTGTCATTTTTTTAATAGTATCTTTATTCTGCAAAATGGTGTCTTCCATGATTCCCCAATAGTTTATCCAAGACCGAGCATCTTTATGCAATCCTCGCTTGAGTCGATGGTAGTTATGACTCGATTTTGAAGAAAGTTTAGGAAGCCTCTTGTCTTCCATGTTGTTTAACTTGTTCTTATACATTAGGTATCTAGTCATAGCCACACTCTCAATGGGGGAGAGGCTTGTTTCTAAGAGGAGGATGGGATAGGGCGTATTTCCTTTTATTTTGAGATTATAGGTTATAAAATTCTTTTGTGTTTTCTCTATCTTTCTCTAGGATTCATAAGAGGTACTACAACACCAGACTTCACATCCATAAAGAATAACATGTGTAACAAGAGTCTCAAAGAGGAGTTTCTTCTTATCCCAACTCCAAAGATCAACTGATTTACAATTGTTTTCAAGCCCATAATAAGTTTTCCATCCCCCAATAATCCTTTTCTCAATGCTATAATTCCAGTTGAGCTTGTGATGAATATAAATTCCAAGATATTTGTATGAATTCACTTCCTCCAAGTTGTTGTTTTCATATACGAAGTTATCATAAGGGATCTTATTGGATTTAATAGTCATGACCTTAGTCATATTAGTATTAACAGTCATACCCATATTGGAGAAAACATCCTTGAGGATTCTTAGTTGGTTTTCAAGATCATGGGGACTCATTTCCATAAGAAGGATATCATCGCACAAAGAAGAAGATTGATGACTGTACCAGTGAGAGTAGGGCCGACACAACCTGTGTTTTCCAAGCAATCTTCTAACTTGTCAATGTATATGCCAAAAAGGGTAGGGGACAAGGGGCAACCTTGTTTGACTTTGATATTCTAGTTAATCTCTTTTGACCATCCATCAATGTTTTTAAACTTAGAAATAATGTTTGCATACATCCTTATTGTAGCATCCCTCAACTCGAGAGGCACTTTTATCTCTTCCAACCTATTCCAAATGTTTTTCCTAGGAACCATGTCAAAAGATTTTCTAAAGTCAACAAATCAACAAAAAATATTGGTTTTAGTTTTGTATAACTCCTCTACAATGATCCTAAAGGTAACAATATGGTCCACAATTGAATTATATCTCCTAAACCCGGTCTGGCCTTTATCTTTTTTACCATGACTTTCTAGCCAAAGGCTAATCTTATTTTCCAAAATAATTCCATAAAGCTTGGCTAAAATCGAGCTAATCATAATGGTCCTATAATTCTAGGGAATGTTTTTATCCCCATTTTTAAAAATAGGAAAAATGAGGCTTTGCGTCTAGGGTTTAGGGAATCCCTACTTGACTACTAAATTGAAGAGCTTGTGTATGTGAGGGATAAGGATTGGCCCTCCGATTTTAAAAATTTCATCTTGGTAGCCTTCAATGTCCCTAACCATCCCATTGCAAGTCGCTTAGCCCCGAACTCCGTGTCATCTAAAGAAAAAACTTCTTCCTTTGTAGGGACAATAGGAATGGTGTCCATGGTATTAGAGAACTCATAAAGACTTTTAAGGTAGGAATTCTAGTACCTTAAGGGAAACTCATATAAATATTATAATCAATTTAGATCTATTTTAATTTTCGAGGATTAAATCTTTCTCGATGCAAACCATTTTTTTAAATTATAAAACTTAAAAAAGTTTAAAAATTTATATAAACCCAAATTTTTATTATTATTATTTTAATATATATTTATTATTATTATTATTATTATTATTATTATTTTAATATAAAATTACATTACATGAATATCTCCCCATACTTATTATATAGTGCTAATATTAATAATAATAAATAAATAATGTATTACTATAATGATGATGATATGGTAAGTTTATAATCTAATATTTTACATTTATTTTAAATGTGGTAATATTTATATTTTCATAATTAAAATTTGTATTGATTTTGTTAATATAAATGAAGATATATTTAAAATAATTGTATAAAGTTATAATATGAAATATAATAATTATATAAATGAAAAATGTTATAGTATAATACTTATATTATAATGAAATAAAGTTTCATATTAAACTTGTTGATATAAATATATAAATATATCACTCATTATTTGAAGATATTTTTGTGTGTCACTAGGTTACTAGAAACAATCACATTAATTATAATAATGTATTCGTATATACCGATACATATATATTTAGCACATACTTTAAGAAAAAAACATTATTAATGTCTTAAGTATATCCTCATTGATGTATATGGACACATTAAAATAATTAATCTGGCTGTTGCTAGTCTAATAAGAAACCTCAAAATACCTATCTCCTCCAATGTCATTTATGTCATTAAGTATGATGGAATTGTACAACAACTTAGAATTGTAATTCCTATTGAGAAATGCTTCATGTCCACATCGTGACCATCTCAACTTTTGTATGTACAATTATCAATTGTCTCTTTGCAAGCTACAAGCTACAAAATCGATAGCAATGGAGGGGATGGTTCTCATTTTGCATGATGATCGCTTGTGGATCACCTATCATATTTTGGAGATGCCTATCCACATGGCCATAACTCCCCTTAGTGGGTAGAGCCGATCATATGTAATGTTTTATTGGGTGGGACCACTATTATAAAGTTGTGAAGTTGTGGATGCAATGCATACTTCTAATGGTTAACTTTAGGTTATGCTTCCATTGTTGTGGGTTTAAAATTTAAATGGAGCCTATATACTAGGTCACTTGAATATTTATGAGTATCATGTTTAAATATATATTTGTTATGGTTTTAAATCGATTTTTATTTGGTATAAAGAGTATATGGAAAAAACCTTCAATTTTCAATACTATGTGTCAATATATTCACGAAGATGCTAATACTCAGTGTTGATTTGATTATTTCCCTATGTAAAGTTCACTCACAAAAGTAGTATAAATATTGAACTAGACTCCATAATTGACACTTTGTGTAGCATTACACATTTTGCGAAGGTTGATTAAAACCATTTAAATATATAATTTTAATTTTATTTCGCATTTTACACAATCATTTAAATTAAGAGGTTCACACCATGAGGGATGTTACAACTAGGAGGTTGGTGGGTAATAAATAGGCTCACTAGAAAGTCATTGGGAAATCAATATAATAATTCAAAGGGGTAGTAAGCATAGGCCACTAGGAATACTCATGAGAGAGTATATATACATAAGTATCATTGTATTGGATATGTTGAGGATTGTAATGTAATAAGAAGAAATTGTGGGTGATTCCTTCCATAAGGAGTAATTGATGGTGTTCCCCTACCTTAAGATCTTTATCTATATTATTGTGTTTATTCTCATGTGGAAGTATTTGGTTATCATGAAGTTAAGGGTATTTTATTTTATCTACTAAGGTTCACTAAGTTTGACTAAATGGATCGAGCTATACTATGGTAAAAGCACATAAAAATATCTACATTGTTGATGAAAAACCAATTACAAAATAATCAAAGAGAATTGACTGAAAGAAAATAAAAATATCACTTACATGAGTCTAGTGTAAACCAAGAATTGGTAACAAATAAACCCAAATGGAAAAAATTAGATGTATAGATTAGTCACCTTTGGTGGCTATCCTTCGAAATCTATAAGAAAGAAACCCTTAAACAAAGGTGAAATATAGTCCCCTTGAGAAAAGGATGTGTCTCTCCCATCGCATATATCTCCAAGGTTGATTAATAAAGTAGGAGAGGGTATTTAAAAACATGAGTGGCGACCATAAAATTTTAGTTGCTTGATTAACTAGAGATCGAGGACTAGTCATCAATGAAATGAACAAACAAATAAGGAACTATAAAAAATCATAGTCCAACTCTGAATGTACTTGGTTGCCTACCTAACTTGAGAGACAATGACTCAAATGAACTAATAGAGAGAAAAATTATAGGGAGGAACCCTTTTCTCTATGATCTTACATGTGTTTATACGTTTTTTGAAGGATGCTTGGGTACGCTACCTACTACAATTAAACTACCTTAAGTTACATTCGGTTACAAAATGGAATGAGGAAATCCAATAGAATTATTGTTAGTTTTCGACTGGAATAGGGTAAAGAGACATGCATTGCTACATCATTGGCACTCGCCTAACATCTTTTGACTATTCCAATGCCATCTAACATGTGTTTTGAGTCATCAAACGTCGATGGGAATGCCTGATGCAGATATATCCTGTGAATAAGTATGTGTTAGTCATCTAAGTCGAGAGTTGATTGATGTGTACGGGAGAGTCAACTTATATTTGACCAAGGAGTCACATAAGGATTGTGCACTAATTTATTTATATCTATAGAGCCTTGGGATGGATCACGTGACTATATGCATGTGCTAGTAGACAAGTTAAAAAATATAAGTGTTTTTATATATTGTAATAATACCATCAAAGGACAAGAAGATACAAGATTTTTCTTTGAACGGGTCTAGGGGTGCTTTGCTATTCAAAGGAGCATACTCTTTGAAAGATATACCAAAAGTCATCACTGCATATTGGACTTCATTGTGGGAGAAGTTGGATACTAATATAAAGGGATCCATTTCTTTTCACCTACAAACTAATGGGAAGATATAGGCAGCAAATTGGACTTTATCCAATCATTTGAGAGGGTATAACAATCAAAATCATCCTATAATATGGGATAAAAATTTGGTTTACATATAACATTCTTATAATATAGTTGTCCACACATATAATAGTATGTCTCCTTTTGAAAAAAAAATTGGATGTTTTCTATCATCACCATTGGATATTGTATATGTACATCCTGAAGTGGAACAACAACCTCAAGTGATGCATTGAGTGCAAAAAAACTCATAGATAGCATAAGGAAAATACACTTACAAGTTCAAATGGAAATGAATATAAGTATCAAGAAAAATACAAGACCAAATATGATAAACCCAAGTTTGGAAATAATTTCTAAGAGATAGAATTAATATTCCACCTTATATCAATAGTACAAATGTAGAGAACATAAAAGTGTACAATCCATCCATGGTCGATGAGGATGAAGAGGGCCAAATCTTACTTTCAATTGAAGATGTGGCCCTATATACATAGGTTGAATTATTAGAGAACGCAATTCTACAAAAGAAGAAGATAATGACTAGAAGCAGTGAATACAAACTTTCACAGGTGATATTTAAGGGTTCGTTATAGGCCAAGGCCAAATGATAGTCCAGGGAGAAAGTTTACTAATTATTTCCTTCTCTCCTTCAAAACTAAAACTTGTGGAGACCAAAAGCCTCCCAAAATGGGGAGGGATGATCCAAAATGGATCTACATAAGTAGCATATGATTCATTTGATGCCTTACATGGGGTATATTATAATTCAATACATCTCAAGGATAGAATTTGTTTTTTTAATTCAGTCTTCAACTTTCGACGGGGGCCTAAACAACATATGTTTGGTCCTAGTTTCAAATGAGGGTCATCAAAGTCTTACCTCATTCAAGTAAATAGTTGTTATTATCACTTAAAATAGACTTTATAAGGATTTTTTTAAGTTATTGTCACACCTACTTATATTAGATGAAATTCTTCAGTATTTTATCAAAGACACATCAGAGCACTTAATTTGATTATGCACCAACTCAAAACCTCTGCTAAAACCTTTGGAAGATATGATTTATGGAAGGTTTACTCTTGGATTTTGATTGAAATATATTATTATGGTCCATATATAGTCTCATGGAGAACCAGTGAACTTAATAGTGAAGGATGCACCACATCTCGAAAAATATTAAAAAAAGGATAGCATGTTTTTCATCCATGTGATGGAAAAGGAAACCAAAAAAGAGTAAGATTCTAAAGTGATCTAAAAATAAATAAATAAATAAAAAGAAAAAAAAAAATCCATTGTTGTTCCAAAAGTTAGAGGCGAGACTTGTGTAAGATATATATACCAAGTAAAGGATCAAAGTGGATAATGTTTTTGAAGAGAAGGATTTATAATGGGTCATTGTAGGATGCATACAAATTTGTAAAGAAATTTCATGGATCTAAGTTCATTCTCTCCTCTTAACAAATTTTAACTCATTTGATTAATGAATTCCTTATAATTTTGATTTACTCCTATGCATATTTATGGTTCATTTCAACAAAATGGAAGTGTTTAAGACTCACCTTCTATTCTAAAAACCCTAGCTTTATTTTTTCTTATCTCTAGTTCTTTTGTTGTTGTTGTTATCACATGCTAATTTGTATTAATTTACCCAAAGCGGTCCATTTCGGGTTTGAAATACAAGCAAAAAGACAAGTTCAATTTTCAAAGGTGGATATCCCATGTACAGTTCAGATTAACGACTCTCGTGCATTCAGAGTTTCAAATTCGTGCAAGGCTTAATGAACAAATGGAAGTGCCAAAGTGTCGAAATAATGCCACATCACTCTGGGCCAGTACCACTTCAGGATTTTTCTATTCAGAGAAAACATGAACTCCCGAATGTCAAAGTCTCGAAGTGACGAGAGATTGCCACGTCAACTGGGAGAAAGTTACTTTGGGATATTTCCATGCTTCACATCCCGAAACTCCCAAAGTCCTGAAGCCCGAAGTGTTGAATTGACGTCAGGACGCCACGTCACTTCAGGCCTGTACCACTTCGCAAGTTTTCATGCTTCACAATCCATCAGCCATGGGGCACACTCATCGTCCATGACACGTGGCACTCATTTATGGTCATTTGGTTGTGTCACTCACCCATTTACACGTGACATGTGTCACCCTTCTTTCCATGACATGTCAGCACCATGATGTCATGTCACCATGCCAGATTCGGGAGATCGTTCTCTGGAAGGTATTCCTGCTCATCATTCAAAGCTCCCAAATGAAAAATTGTCGCTATCTCCAAACATGGTTAAAAGGATTCTAGAGTTGGCAGACATATAAACTTTAGCGTGGCGCTAAAATAGCAGGGTTACCCAGATCATAGATTTTAACAAGATCAACGGTCCACTACTTCTTGACAACCGACGACTCAGATTTATTACGGAACTTTGGGCTTCGAAAGTTCTGGGTTGTCCATACTCTCCAACCTTCTAGAGTGCCCAGTCTCTAGAATGTGGAATCTATTGCCACGTACCTTCTCTCGAGATCAATGACCGAGAGCGTTTATGGGGGGCGAAGTTGTGTGAGGTTTAATTTTGAAGAGCGGTCCCACAATTTAAACTGCATTTTTCTCTCTAGAGTATGTGGTGTCACGAGGTGCATTGTGGAATGGAAAGCGGGTTGCCTAAAACTACTTTCTCGTGCCCCCGCAAAATAGAAAACTAGTCGATCAGGTCCAAAGTATCATGGATCATGAGTTCTTGAGATCAATGGCCGAGAGTGATTTCGGGGGGTGAAGTTTCACGGGTTTTAATTTCGAAGGGCGGTCCTGCAATGAAAACCATGGTTTTTGTTTGGGGCTACGTGGCGCCACAAGGTTTATTTCGGGGGAAAATTTGGTTGCCTTAAACCACTTCCTCGCACCCCCTAAAATTGATCGTTATTCATTTAAATATATTTGATTATTATTTTTCAAACATTAGAACGTTAGAGCCTTGGAGAGAATATCACCTGCAACTCAATAGTATGTCGTTGCTCACCAGTTCCACTCGTTTCTAGGAAAATAAATGTATCTGAGACAGAGCAGTCCCTGATATGAAAATCAAAGGTGATAGTCTGGTTGGGTAAGGCCATAACAATTTTCCAAGGCCTGGCAAATGATGTCCAATGTCAATAAAAGACAATGAAGGGTCGAGATAGAGTCAGATGGAAAGAAGGACTAAAATGCCAAAAGAGCCAAAGTCTGGATAAAAAAAGCTTCATTATAATCATCGATCGATTCAAAACCAAAACATTTCAACTTAATCATTGTGATCAGTTTTAGAAGTCGAAGTGTTTCTTGGTAATCATTGTAATTAGTTTCAAACCAAAGGAACTCAACAGGTATATATATTAGGAGTTCCAAATGTATTTGAAGTTGGCGGAAGTGTAGGCGCAAAATTTTGGTTGTTCTGAACTCTATTGTAATTTTCTGAAGCTGAATTGAATACATATGCATAAGTAATTGAAGTCTCTATGAAAATATTCTAATGGTGGTGATATGAGCATTGTCTTCTCTCTTTATATGTATTTCTTGTGTTTCTAATTCCATTTACATTGTCT